>JAFVLL020021230.1:0-15829 GCA_021397915.2 Tor tambroides
AGTGATATGCGTCCTTTATCGCTGTGTAACAGTGATCCAATATATTACTGTCTCTGGTGGGACATGTGATGTGCTGTCTGTATTTTGGCAGTTCACGGGAGAGATTTGCTTTATTAAAGTCCCCGAGAATGATTAAAACAGAGTCCGGGTGTTGTTGTTCTGTGTCTGTGATCTGATCAGCGAGTTTCTGTAAAGCTGTGCTCACGTGCGCTTGCGGTGGAATGTAGACACTCACGAGAATGAACGAACAAATCTCCTGCGGCGAATAGAACGGCTTGCAGTTAATGAAGAGCGTTTCTAGATCAGAACAGCACATCTTCTTTAACACAGTTACATCTGTACACCATCTCTCGTTGATGTAAAAGCACGTCCCGTCGCCGCGCAATTTCCCCATTGATTCTGCGTCCCGATCTGCTCTGATCAGCTGGAAGTTAGGCAGATGTAGCACGCTGTCCGGTATGTCACCATTCAGCCAGGTTTCCGTGAAACACAGAGCAGCAGAGTTAGAAAAATCCTTGTTTGTCCGGGAGAGCAGGAGGAGTTTGTCCATTTTGTTGGGTAGAGAGCGGAGATTTGCCAGATGAATGCTAGGCAACGCCATTCGAAATCCGCGCTGACGAAGCTTCACAAGCGCGCCGGCTCGCCTCCTGTAGCGTTTGACCAGAGCTACGGCTCCGCCAACTACAATGTCTAGCAAAATGTCCGAATAGTCAAAATCCGGTAAAAGATTTTGTGATGTGTTCTGCCGAATGTTTAGCAGGTCATCCCTGGTAAAACTGGTTGTATTTGAGAAACAAAAAACAGGAAAAACAAACAAAAACAGTACAAACACTGAAGAGCAACGCACAATAGCTGCCATCTGCGGCGCCATCTTAGATCATATTACAGAATGTAGAAAACCCTAAAGAAAGAAGTGAAAATGGATGGAAAAAAGCAAAGAAAAGCAAATGATAAATAAAATAAAACAAAAAGATCACACCATTTTAGAGCATTCTTTAAATAAGAACTATACAAAAATTAAAGGAAATTAAAAAAACAGTCCTGTATGTACATCAAGAGAGCTTTTTTATGTATTCCCAAAGGGGAGACCATATCAGCCAGAATTTGTCAGATTTTTGATGTTTATCATAAGTGAGCTTTTCAAGTGGCAACCACGTAGCAATCTGTGATATCCACATTTTGAAAGATGGAGCCTGTGATGCAGACCAAAGTAACAAAATGCATTTTTTAGCTAAATATACCAGGACAATAAATAACTCTATTGCATCTTTTTTAAATAAACTGTTCACATTAAGATTCAATAAATATAAAGCTGGGGTCATATCAAAGTTTAGTTCAAGCAGATCTTTCATTACCCTATGTATTTTCTTCCAATATGGCAAAATTTTGTCACAGTACCAAAAACAATGAATGAATGTACCTTTATCTTTTTTACACTTGAAACATAGGCCTGTGGCATTGATAAACATCTTAATATGCATTGGTGTAAGATATATCCTATTGAAAAATGGAAAGTTGAGCTCATGGATCCCAAGAGAAGTACATTTTGGATACATATTATCACATACAATAGCCCAGTCATTCTCTTCAATGGTTTGACCAACATCCTTCTCCCAAACACCCCTCAGTCCCGGCAACGCAGAAGTGCAATTACTAGACAAGATGTCATATGCCCTTGATATTAATCCCTTTAAACAAATTGGATTCAGTAAAAGGTCTTCAATCTCTGTTGTTTCGGTTCTCAACTCTTCTTTGTCTATCTTTGGTTTTAAAAAATGTCGCAATTGAAGGTATTTGTAAAAATTGGACTTTGGAACTTTATATTGTTCTACAATCTGCTGGAAAGACTTTAGGGTGCCCTCTGAAAATAAACAAGATATTTGAGAGATTCCCAGTTTCAGCCATGCTAAAAGACCAATCTTCTGCAACGTTAAAGGCAAATCAGGGTTAAAAGAAAGCGGAGGAGACAAGGAAAGAGAGACCGAAACTCCTAAGAATGTCTTAATATCCCTCCAGGCTCGAAGAGTGTTTGATATGGTAAAATGTTCCGAAACCTTTTTTATCTTTGTATAGTTCTTAACAAATAGCAAAAATCTAATTGGTAATGGGGCGCAAGCTGTTTCTTCCATCTTATACCAAACAGAATTGGTCCTCTCACTACACCAACTGACCATATTTTTTATCTGGGCTGCCCAATAATAAAACTGAAGGTTTGGCAGAGCTATCCCACCCTTATCTTTTGGCTTCATTAATTTGGAAAATTTGATACGTGGCCTTTTATTATTCCAGATAAACTTGGAGAGGTGTTTATTGAGATCTTTGAAAAATGAATTTGCTAAATAACTAGGTATGGATTGGAATAAATATAAAAGCTTGGGAAGTACATTCATTTTTATTACATTTATTCTTCCTAGAAATGAGATTGGGAGTAAGCACCATGTTTTCAAGTTAAGCTTGATTTTCTCTATAAGAGGAATATAATTATTATTTATAAGATCATTAAGTGAAGCTGTGACAAAAATGCCTAGATATCTGAAGCCATTTTCTGATAATTGGAAAGGGGAAATTAATTTTAGATGTTCTAAAGAAGAGACATTTAAAGGTAGTGCAATGGATTTGGAAAGATTTATTTTATAACCAGAAAGACTACTGTAATAAAAAATACATTTCAATAAAACTGGAATAGATTGCTCTGGTTTAGACATAAATATAAGTACATCATCAGCGTAAAGTGATACTCGATGATCTTCTCCTCCCACTATAATGCCATGGAAATTTCTGCTCTGTCTAATGAGTTCTGCTAAGGGTTCAATGACTAGAGCGAAAAGCAAAGGTGAAAGAGGGCAACCCTGCCTTGTGCCTCTCCCTATACAGAACGGAGTAGAAGTGAGACCATTCGCAATTACTGTTGCTTTAGGATCAGAGTAAAGCAACTGAATCCACCTAATAAAATTATTCCCTAGGTTAAATTTTCCAAGAGTGGCAAACAGAAAGTCCCACTCGACTCTGTCAAAAGCTTTTTCTGCATCAAGTGCAGGGTGCCCTTCACTTTGCACAAAATTAATAACATTTAAAAGTCGGCGTATATTATCGGTGCCATAACGCGATTTCACAAACCCTGTTTGGTCCGGCTTAACTAACTTGGGTAGTATGCTCTCTAACCGACATGCCAAAACTTTTGCCAGTATTTTAGAGTCTGTATTAAGTAGACTTATTGGTCTGTATGATGCAGAATCTTGTGGGTCTTTATCTTTCTTAAGTATTACGCAGATATTTGCTATTTTCCATGTTTCAGGTATTGTGCCTTGATCTAAAATAGCTTGTAAAGCTGGCATAAAAATGTTAGAAAGTTCGGGCGAAAATGATTTATAAAATTCCAGGGGGAAACCGTCGGGTCCTGGTGACTTGTTAGATGACATTGATTGTATTGCAGCCAGGACCTCTTCTGAAGTTATAGCCGAATTAAGAAATAAATGTATTTTAAATATATTACTTTTTAGTAGGGTCTTTAGTAGGTTTGTAGGCTGTGTTTTACAGATCATAATTACACAATTTTGATTTTGTGAACCAACAACGTTACAGCAGCATCAGAGCACTGGGGGTCTTAATCACGCATAACTTATTTTAATATGAATCGAATTGGATGATTCTGAAAAAAACTCTACAGGTGCTGAAATTTTCATGTGCATCTGATTGACAGATAAACCGCATGCTCTTACTTCAGTGTTGTTTTTTATTTTGATGATATTTCAGCTAACAGTTTGCTTTGTGCATTCCGTTTAACAGTTTGCCTAAGGTTTTCCTCAAAAACTTAATTTCTTTTTGACTGAAGAATGAAAGACATGAACATCTTGGATTTTTTTACACTTGGACACTTTTTTTTGTTTTTATCACAGAATAGGTCGGAAAATATATTTTATAAATGGCATGCATTATTTATAGACTTTATTTATTAACTTATTTCTTTCTTCTCTCTTGCAAAAAGTCCAAAACAGCCTCATAGAAGTAATAAATTATGGACGTGCCAGGAAATCCCTAATATGGACAAAAACATTCTGCTGTCATAGCTAAGCTGAATAAAAAACGTAAAGACAATACATGCACGATTGTGACATTTATATGGTTTGTGTGTGTTTTTCAAGTCATGCCCAGGTAATAAACAAAGTATCTGAATAAAGCAGTGCTACCTGACAGCATTTATTACAGTGGCCAAAAGAAACTATAAAATCTGTTTTCTGGCTTATTCTGTAATAAAAATGGAGAAAAAAAGTGTAGTATATGAAAAAATCGTAAAATTGCCATTAGGAGAATATAGGAAAAATATTACAGAATACAAATTACTGATAATTGTCCGGCAGTGTATTTGATACCTTAGCCAATTAAAAGTAATGTTTTGTCAATTAGACAAAAAAGGAGTATTATTACATTTGATATTTATTTGAAATGATGGCTACACCCCTGTTGGGTCCCTGAATAATTGAAACTATGGAATACTCAAAAATAATCACAAAATTTAATTAATGTATAAATATTATTTGTGATCAGTTTTTAATCAGAAATACAGCCTATATTTAATGATCACTTGAAACTGGAGTCTGATAAAACACAGGGCTTGAATCAAATTTAAACTAAACTCTAATAAATGAAGTAAAAGTGCAAGTAAAAGACAGACAGTTGGACCTTACAACGGGAAAACAGCTCAGTTTTATTCAGAGACTCCAACTGAACAAACATATGCAATTTTCTGCAGATGCTGATATTTCTATGATGAAATTCTGCTGCTTGTGATGTAAATCAATGAGATCTTTCTAACAGTACAGCAGATACTGACATAAAATGATCTAAATATCAGTCATCACTCTATATCTCCAGTAATATGTCTTAGTAAGATGAGATGTAAATGATCCAAACATATAATGCTGATTGAGAGATGAAGAAATAAAGACTCCTCAGAAGATGTGAGATGAAGATCATTCCTCCGCTGAGGAACAGAGAAAGTAAAGCTTCTGGAAACAAACGCTCCTCAAAAGATCCTGATGATCAGATTTGAGACTAAAAAATGATTGATGGAGAATCTGCTTCAGTCCAGTAAGAGTTCATCTGGAAATATGACTGCAGTTATTCTGACGCTTACTTGAGAAAAACCAGTCAAGATTTGACACGAGAAGCAGCAGCTGAAGGAGGAGATTTGTACAATTACACTAAAAGAGCTTTGACTGGATAAAAAAACTACAAACTATCAGTGAGACAGAAGGCATAGAGCAGATTGAGTGTGACAGGTTTTGATCATGTTGATCATTTAGAGCCTTAGAAATGTACATCAAATACGATACGGTAGTTTATAGGGTTAATGAGCAGCAAGAAAATAAAGTAGTCTTTTCTTTCAGAGATGGGATGACAGAAGCATTTGAGCAGCTGCGCTGCGTTAAACTCAGACGCAAGTTTTCCGTGATCAAACCGGCCAAAATGTGAGTGAAAATCAAAATCAAGTAGCATTCCTTCTGTTTCAGTGGACCGATAATGTGTTTGTTTCCTTCTCAGTATAAAACCACAGAGTTTCACGCAGGGGCTGTCAGATTTCATGAGCTGTCCATACAAATCAAACACAACTGAGCGGGAGCTGAATAGGTTTGTATGTCTCTTTTTGCCTTTGACAGAAGCTTTTGCCCAAACTGATGAAATTGATGCTTTGTGTTAACAAGTCATTGTGTTGATAAGCTGACAGGAACATCTTGATGTTGCACATTCCTTTGTTATTTCAGTGAAGTTGTGGATTTTAGGTTATTGAGATTAAACAAATCGTCTCATGCATCTTCACTTGATATTTTAAAATAGACTTTGGTACTGTGTATAAGAAAGATATATTTTGATATTCTCAGATTCTGTTCTGAAATCTTCTGAAATGTCAGTGATGCAGATTCAGTATTTACATCAGATTTTGTACCTGCACAACTTTTTAGATTCCTGCACAAAATTCCCTTCATCAGTCTTAAAAATACAGGTTCTTTATTTGTATTTTTTGTTCCTTGAAAAAGCATTAACATCCATGGAATATTTAAATTGCACAGAATGTTTTTTATGGTGAAAATATTCTTTACATCAAGAAAAAAGTGGTTATTTTAAGACGTATTCACTTAAAGGTTCTTTAGGGAACCAAAAACGATTCTTGTACATACACTATATAGACAAAAGTATTGGGACACCCCTTCTTTAGAACAGAAAAATGCACTTCCAAATCTGTGGCAACAACGATGGGAACATAATTCATGTATTTAAAAATTGTATTTCCATCTCTGTTGCAACAGTTTTGGAAGTGTCTAAAATGACTGAACCCGTATGTACAAGTCATTGGTGTTTGAGTGATAGTTTTGGCTCAAAGTGCATTTACAGTGCACCAGAGCCAGTGTTCAACCTGGGATTAGGACTTGGTTTGATGCAGACCAGTCAAGTTCTTCACACTGACTCAATCAATCATTTCTTTTTGAACCTTGTCTTATACACAGAGGCATTGTCATGTTAGAATAGAAAAGGGTCCTGTCCAAACTGTTGCTATAATATTAGAAGCACACAATTTCCTAGAATATCATTATATGCTTTAACATTAAGATTTGTACTCATAGAAATTACTAAAGTAGTCAAACCTGTTCATTAGAAGGGGGCGACCCAATACTTTTGGCAATATAGTGTATGTAACAAAGCATGGTAAGGTCAAAGTGTCAAATCAAATTTTTGGTCCCAAATTTTGATCAACTTTAATGGTAGTCCACTGTATGAAGAATTTTTGGGTAAAATATGTCACAGTTTACTTTATTTTGCTATCCTCACTTACATAAATGAACTATAGTGTCCTGCACCCACTAGTGGAAAAATATCAAAAGTTATATCTGGTGTCAAATAACTTTTGGTTTGACTGTATATAGCTAGTCAACAATAGCACAAACACACCTGCATGTACTGAAGTATTTAGAATAGAGACGATCTCTGTGCTGAAGAGTCACAGCCATTACTTTTTAATTAAAGTAACATATAGTCTTAATAGTTTTCGGCCAGTCATCAGCTTAACCACAGGCTCCACTCTTCAGCACAAGAGTAACCCCAAAATCTAAAAGACATACCGGAAACCCTTTTCAATTCTAAAATAATGTGTTTAATACTAACCGATCTCCCCCGTATTAATATTGAGCAAAAACACATGAAATAATCTTCTGATTGCTCATGTAAAATGAGTCCTCATGAACTCTGTTTCTTTCTCTCTGTGTGTTTATTACAGAATGAGGCTGCAGTTTTGCTGTAATGCCACAGGATCGTTATTCCTCACAAAACGAAACACAGCTGTCAATCAGACCATCCCATATGAAACAAGCACTACAATCACATACACAATGAATTCAGCCATTCACAGCATGCTGCCTGAGGTGAGTGTGTGTGTGTGTGTGTGTGTGTGTGTTGTTTAATCAGACTGTTTGATTGCGTGTTTATTGATGCTGGCATAGATTAGAGCCGATATTTTTCCAAGACATATTCTGGCCGGAATTTCTAAATTGTCCAGGTTTTGGCATGGTTTTCATATTGTTTTCATACTTGCTGAAGATAACCACAATGAGCAAATCACAATATTAGAATGACTTATGAAGGATCATCTGACTGGAGTAATGATGCTAAAAATTCAGCTTTGAAATCACAGGAATAAATTACATTAGAAAATAGAAATAGAAAACAGTTATTTTAAATAGTAAAAATATATTTTTTTAAAAACTATTACTTAACTGTTAATTGGACCATCTGTAGTTTGTTTATTAAGCGTGCAGAACAACCACCCAATAAAGCATTACAATAATCTAACCTTGAGGTCATAAATGCATGAATTAACATTTCTGCATTTGACTTTGAGAGCATAGGTCTCAATTTAGATATATTTTTAAGATGAAAAAATGCAGTTTTACAAATGCTAGAAACGTGGCTGTCAAAGGAAAGATTGCTATCAAATAGCACACCTAGGTTCCTAACTGATGACGAAGAATTTACAGAGCAGCCATCAAGTGTTAGACAGTGTTCTAAGTTATTACATGTGGGGGTTTTAGGTCCGATAATTAACACCTCTGTTTTTTCAGAATTTAGCAGTAAGAAATTACTCGTCATCCAGTTTTTTATATCGACTATGCATTCCGTTAGTTTCTCAATTTGGTGTGTTTCACCGGGGCGCGAAGAAATATACAGCTGAGTATCATCAGCATAACAGTGAAAGCTAACACCGTGTTTCCTGATGATATTTCCTAAGGGTAACATGTAACGCATGAAAAGTAACAGCCCTTGTACTGAGCCTTGAGGTACTCCATACTGCACTTGTGATCGATATGATACCTCTTCATTCACTGCTATAAATTGTTGGCGGTCAGATAAGTACTATTTGAACCATGCTAATGCACTTCCACTAATGCCAACAAAGTTTTCTAGTCTATTGGAAAGAATGTTGTAGTCGATAGTGTCGAACGCAGCGCTAAGATCCAGTAGTACTAATAGAGAGACACAACCACGATCAGATGACAAGAGCAGGTCATTTGTAACTCTAATGAGAGCAGTCTCAGTACTATGATACGGTCTAAATATAGGCTTCTCACAGATACCATTTTTCTCTAAGAAGGAATATAACTGTGAGGATACTACCCTTTCTAGTATCTTTGACAGAAAAGGGAGATTCAAGATCGGTCTGTAATTAACTAGATCTTTGGGGTCAAGTTGTGGTTTTTTTAATGAGAGGCTTAATAACAGCCAATTTGAAGGTTTTGGGGACATATCCTAATGACAATGACGAATTAATAATAGCCAAAAGAGGATCTATGACTTCTGGAAGCACCTCTTTTAGTAGTTTAGATGGAATAGGGTCTAACATACATGTTGTTGGTTTAGATGATTTAACAAGTTTATACAATTCTTCCTCTCCTATAGTAGAGAATGAGTGGAATTGTTCCTCAGGGGATCTATAGTGCACTATTTGATGTGATACTGTAGCTGACAGCTGCATGGTTACAATTTTATCTCTAATAGTATCGATCTTGGAAGTAAAATAGTTCATAAAGTCATTACTGCTGTGCTGTTGGGAAATGTCAACACCTGTTGATGCTTTATTTTTGTTAATTTAGCCACTGTATTAAATAAATACCTGGGGTTATGTTTGTTTTCTTCTAAAAGAGATGAAAAGTAATCAGATCTAGCAGTTTTTAATGCTTTTCTGTAGGATAGGGTATTTTCCCACCAAGCAATACGAAATACCTCTAATTTTGTTTTCCTCCAGCTGGGCTCCATTTACCGGGCTGCTCTCTTTAGGGCACAAGTGTGCTCATTATACCACGATGTTGGACACTCTTACTTAATCTTCCTTAAGCGTAAAGGAGCAACTGTATCTAAAGTGCTAGAAAAGAGAGTCTATATTTTCTGTTACATCATCAAGTTGTTCTGAGCTATTGGATATGCTGAGGAATTGAGATAAATCAGGAAGATTACTTACAAAGCAGTCTTTTGTGGTAGAGGTGATGGTTCTACCATACTTGTAACAGAGAGTAGAATTTACAATTTTAGCTATATTGAGTTTACATAAGACTAGATAATGATCTGAAATATCATCGCTTTGCTGCAGAATTTCAACACCATTAACATCAATTCCATGTGACAATATTAAATCTAGAGTATGATTTCGATGAGTGGGTCCTGACATGTGTTGTCTAACCCCAACAGAGTTCAGAATGTCTATGAATGCTGATCCTTATGCATCTTTTTCATTATCAACATGGATATTAAAATCACCAACAATTAAGACTTTATCTGCAGCCAGCACTAACTGTGATAGAAAATCAGCAGATTCTTTAATAAAGTCTGTGTGGTGCCCTGGTGGCCTGTATACAGTAGCCAGTACTAACATCACGGGGGATTTATCATTAACACTTGTTTCTCTAGATAATGTTATATGCAGCACCATAACTTCAAACGAGTTATACTTAAAGCCTTGCCTCTGAGAAATATTGAAAATATTGCTATAAATTGTAGCAACACCTCCCCCTTTACCTTTTATACGCGGCTCATTTTTATAGCAGTAATCTTGGGGGGTAGACTCATTTAAAGTAATGAATTCATCTGGTTTTAGCCAGGTTTCTGTCAAACAGACCACATCTAGGTTATGATCATTGATCAAATCATTTACAAAAAGTGCCTTTGTAGAAGGGGACCCAATATTCAGTAAGCCAAGCTCATAAGTTTCTCTGTATTATATACATTTTTTATTTGTTGAACATCAGTTAAAGTGTTACTCATAAATTGGTTTGGACATCTTTTGTGTTTTCTAGTTCAGGGAACAGACACAGTCTCTATAGTGTGGTATCTAGGTGAAGGAGTCTCTATGTGCTGAGAATTAACTGACTTCTGTGACGTGAGGCGCCTAGCAGACGGTCGGTTTAGCCAGTCTGTCTGCTTCCTGACCTGGGCCCCAGTTAGTCAAGTACGAACTCTAAGACTATGTGCCATATTTCTAGAGAGAAGAGCGGCACCACCCCAGGAGGGATGAACACCATCTCTTTTCAACAGGTCAGGTCTGTCTATAAAACCTATGTTATTCTGCGGGCACCACTTAGACATCCAGCCATTGAGTGACGACAGTCTGCTATGAATCTCATCACCCCGGTAAGCAGGGAGGGGGCCAGAGCATATTACAGTGTCTGACATCGTACTTGCAAGTTCACACACCTCTTTAACATTATTTTTAGTGATCTCTGACTGAACATCATTAGCGCCAACGTGAATAACAATCTTACTGAATTTACGTTTAGCATTAGCCAACACTTTTAAATTTGCCAAGATGTCAGGCGCTCTGGCTCCCGGTAAAGAATGGACTATGGTGGCTGGTGTCTCTATTTTCACATTCCCTACAATAGAATCACCAATAACTAGAGCACTTTCATCGAGTTTCTCAGTGGGTGCATCACTGAGTGGGGAGAACCTTCTTGACATGCTGTAAGGCTAATTGCTAAAGCTATCATTGTCTATTGTGTGTTTTCACTGATGCTGCCTTCAAGTGCTGCCAGAATGATGGTGAATAGGAATGTGGTAACGTTAGTTAAAAGTTGCATATGAAAGCAATGTGAGTCGATCGCTTGAAGTTGTCGAGCTCATAATCAGAAGTGGGACTTATAAAGTCTGTGATAGCATGAGACCAGCTATGTTGTTATTTTTATCCCGCCGTGCTCCCCGTCTGTGTAATTCATAAACGTGAATTTATTATGCACACAGTATAATCAGATGACTGACTTTGAAACTTTGTAGTTTTCTGTAAAGATAACAGGTTTGTATTAATAGGGGAATGTTTATTTGCAAAGGCTAGCACTGCTAATGCGGAGCTTGAGCTCTTGAAGCTCCGCCCTCTTCTCCGGGAGCAACAGCTCACTCGCATTTAAAGCAACACACTCAAAACAGCGCGTTTTGGCTCATACTCTAAAAGCGGCACTTTTAACAAGCTGTAAAAATTTGTCTGTGGGGTATATTGAGCTAAAAACTTCACATATATGCTCTGGGGACATCAGAGACTTATTTTACATCTTGTAAAAAGGGGCATAATAGGTCCCCTTTAAGGGAACTTAGGGTTTTAATACACAGGGTTAATTAACAGAACTGAAAGAGGTGCATGGAAATAAGTAACAACCAAGGAGACTAACTAGGGAACTAAGGTAACCAGGAACACCGGCAAACAGGAACAGTGAAAACGAAATCAAAACAGCACATAACCCTGACACTAAACCCTAAAAGTGATAAACATTTTTATGTGTGTTCAGGATTTCCCCTGGAGCGGGCGTCGTTTGGGTCGGTGTGCTGTGGTCGGCAGCGGTGGAATTCTGAGGAACAGCAGCTGTGGACGAGAAATTGACAGCGCAGACTTTGTCATACGGTAAACACATCCCATCATACCTTGCTCCCTCAACACTTCCATCAGTAATCATGCATCTTCCCTGTTACTATTAAGTTTTCTCTCTGTTTCAGATTTAACTTGGCTAATATTAATGACAGTGATGTTGGGATGAAGACGGATCTGGTAACCATCAACCCCAGTCAGATTCGGAAAGAGTCAGTGTCCAACTTTAATTTGCATATAAATAAGCACGTTTCAGACCCAGTTTAATGAGTTTAAGCTCTTAATAAGAAGGGTTCTTGTTTTTAATGATTTCGATTTCTATTTCTAAATAATAGCTTTATGCAAAAACACATTCGTTGACCATTTTTCACATCCCTGTATAGTAGTTAGGATGCGGAGTTATTTGGAAACTGACTGTAACCAGGTCCTGCTCAAACTGTAAATCTGTAAAATTTATAGACCTTATATAGCCTCATTTCAGCACTGTGTTTGTTGTGTTTGGTCATCCGGTTTGTATTTCTACAGTGTGAAGGTAAGGTCTTATAGATCTATGAATGAACCACTCGTTCACAAATCTTCCCAGTGTTTTGACATTTCTTATGACATCTGCTTCAAACATTACAATGCTCATGATAACGTTCGTGAATTCTACAATAAGTAAACCAGCTAATTACTCTTTAATAGCGAAGCAAAGAAACATACAGAGCTGCACAAGTTAAAAAACAAAATTGTAACCCCCAGTTTTACAGACATTCCCAGACTAAAATATAAAGGCGAAAAAGCGTAAATGTAAAGGTGAAAAAGCGAGGTGGATTGCCAACGAACTGTGCTTTCACACCGAGCACGAAACGATTCTGCTAATTCACGCCTGCATGCTAGGTGGCGCCGACCAGCAATGCATTTTTCCTCAGATATCTCTCGTGTATGGATTTAATCAGTGTTGGGTAAGTTACTTTCAAAAGTAATTAATTACTATTGCTAATTACATCATCAATATTGTATTTAAATTACTTTACTAATTACTCTGTATGAAAAGTAATTTCGTTACACAATAAGTAACTTAATTATTCAAATTGCTATATATAGGCTACATCTTAAAATCCTATAAACCTTAAAGCATAGACAATAGAAATGAAACTCTTTATTCATTCAATTTGAGACAAACATAGAATATTTAGCCTTTTAGCCTTAAAACAACTGTAATACTTAGGCCTAAACATTTTTATTTAAAAAAAGTAAACACCTTTGGTTAACAAATAGAAAACAATACATTTCCGTTTGTATAATCGGTGGGTGGGGCTAAACAGGCAGTGCTGTATAATCAGTGGGTGGGGCTAAGCAAGCAGTGATGCAGAATCAATGGGTGGGGCTAAACAAGCAGTGCTGTATAATCAGTGGGTGGGGCTAAACAGGCAGTGCTGTAGAATCAGTGGGTGGAGCTAAACAGGCAGTGCTGTATAATCAGTGGGTGGGGCTAAACAAGCAGTGCTGTAGAATCAGTGGGTGGAGCTAAACAAGCAGTGCTGTATAATCGGTGGGTGGGGCTGAACGGGCAGTGCTGTAGAATCGGTGGGTGGGGCTGAACGAGCAGTGCTGTAGAATTGGATATTTAGAGGATATTTAGAGTGTTTATTAGAAACTCTCTCTGTGTGTCTGTAGATACAAAAACCTGGAGAAGGAACTGGATCCGTTTGTGGAGCAGGTCAGTGTGTATGGAAACGCCTCCCTCGCTATGCCTGCCTTTGCCTACACGTTCTGCACTGAACTGTCAATCAGAGCTCTCAAAGCCCTCCATCCAATTAGACCTCAGCAGCCGCTGGTGTTCTTCAGCCCGTATTACCTGCAGACACTGGACCGTTTCTGGAAGAGGCGTGGCCTGAAGGAGATCCGCCTCTCCACAGGGTTTATGTTAATCAACACAGCGCTGGAACTCTGTGAGAATGTGCATGTTTATGGATTCTGGCCGTTTGAGACAGACCTGCAGGACAATCCAGTTCCGTACCATTATTACAATCTGAACGGTCCAAGCAAACGCATGCACAAAATGTCAGAGGAGTTTGTGCGGCTTCTGCAGCTCCACAGCCAGGGGGCGCTAAAACTGCACCTGCAGCCCTGCTCCTCAGACACGCACTGATATCTGCATGCATTAGAAAATTTATGTGACAAGTTTTGCTTCACGAGAGCAGCTATACATTTGCGTTAGGTTTTATTTTCTTTTATATTCATTTCTTTATTCGTTTATAATAATTTATCATTTAATCATTTTATTATTCCATTTATTCCATTTACTTATGACTCTGGTTTCAAGGGCTGTTTGTCTTCATGAGTAAGAGATACGAGGGAATTTCTATGGAAACTCAAGGTTTATGGGATGTTGCTGTGAAACAGTTTGATGTAACACTACTTATTGGATTTGTGCTGGTCAGACAAAGTCAGAGCATTGAGACATATGCAACCAAGACTATTTAATAAACTCTACTTGTTTTTGTTTTTTTATCATCACCACTTATTGTCTCCTGCTTCTGCACTTCACTGGCTTTACTCAGTCAACTTCTTGGCTCATAGCAGACTGTTAAAGGGATAGTTCATCCAAAATGAAAAATCTGTCATAAATTACTCACTCTTATGTCGTTCCAAACCCGTAAGACCTTCATTCATCTTTGGAACACAAATTAAGATATTTTTGATGAAATGTGAGAGCTCTCTGACCCTCCATAGACAACAACACAACTGTAATGTTCTGAAATGTTGACATCAGGGGTTCAACCGTAATTTTACAGAGCTACGAAAATACTTTTTTGCGCAAAGAAAACAAAAATAATAATTTTATTCAACAATTCTTCTCCTCCTCAAGTCATCAGCTGCGACACGCCGCCATTGTGGAGCAATTATCCCGTCGCATGCGCATGCATTTCTCTGCATGTAAACAATGCATGCACGTGCTGCTGCTTACATTGAACATGCACATGCATTGTTTACATGAAGCAGAGGGAAGCGCATGCATTGCGATACTCTCTCTACAAAATAATAAATGTTCCTTGAACAGCAAATCAGAATACTAGAATGCTTTCTGAAGGATCATATGACTGGAGTAATGATGCTCAAAAGATCAGACAGACTATTTGGCTTTTGCAAAGTGAGTCTTTTTGATGTTTGAAGTTAACTATTCGATTTCTACACTTTGTGCTGCATTGTTGTCTATGAGCAGCAGGACATGTGACAAGCAGTCCATGATGTTAAAATTGCCAAACATCATTTTTGGGAAATCTAGTTTGTTACATCTGAACCAATTCCAGGTGGTCAAGATGGTGCAGAGTTAATAGAGAATTTTAAGAAAAACCTTACAACTCTAAATTCTAATTAGATTTTCTGCACTGTTCATCTTTTGTGGACAATGAGGAATGGAAGGCAGGAAAACCTTAAACACCTCAGTTGCACTTCAGTGCAAGTTTATACCTCTTTATTGTTGTGTCGTTGTTGTATGTCTATTTATGTAGCACCGTGGTCCTGTGAGGCACGACATTTCGTTCCACTGTATGTCCCCACATGTAGCGGAATGACAATAAAGCTCAACTTGAACTTGAACTTGACTTGACTTTAAGAAATGCAATGGTTATAGTGATGTTTTGTTTATAGTTGTTTTTGGTTATAGTTAAAGTTGTATGTATGTGTGTATTTTTGTGTGTCTGTGTCTCTCTGTGTGTGTGTGTCTCTGTGTCTCTGTGTGTGTGCGTGTGCGTGTGTGTGTGTGTGTGTGTGTGTGTGTCTCTGTGTGTGTGTGTCTGTCTGTGTGTTTGTGTGTGTGTCTCTGTGTATGTGTATGTGTCTGTCTGTGTGTGTGCATGTGTGTGTGTGTGTGTGTGTGTGTGTGTCTGTGTCTGTGTCTCTGTGTGTGTGTCTCTGTGTATGTGTATGTGTCTGTCTGTGTGTGTGCAT
>JAFVLL020021232.1:0-13870 GCA_021397915.2 Tor tambroides
ACAGTGCAGAGACACAGCTGGAGAAGTGACAAAAGAACAGGAACTTTTGAAAAAAGGCCTCAAAGGCTGACAAAACATTAGCTGTGTGCAAACACAGTACGCTTGCCCAGTGCTTATCTGAATAGTTTGCAGACCGATGCAGAATCTGTGACTATTGCAATATGTCAAAACGTCACCACGGATATGGGGCGTAAAGCTGTAATGAGGGAAGAATATTGGTGCAATTATTAACACGAGTGTCGGTTCATAACAGGACACGACACTCTTCATGCATGAATGAGGCAATTCTTAATAGAACATTTATTCTCCAATCCCACACACATAAATTACGGTGGAAAAAGAGAAAGAAAAACAGAGAGTTCAGGTATCTGGCGACAATATGTGAGAATGCAGTGTTTCTTATCGCAGATCCTGATCCAAAGCCCATGCATCAAGTTCAGAGCTGACAGAACTTATCCTCCCATTCCATGGATATCGAATACTAAAGCCAGTCACTTCCCAACGAAAACCCAGTCTGACTTAAGAATCCTAAGGCTCTTTCCTTTAATACATCCACATTTTTTGGTGTTATTTTTAAGAAAAATAACATCAAGCACTGTGGAACAGGTTTAAGCTCTTGAAATATACAATGCTGCAAATGTAGGAGACAAATCATTCATTGATGGTTTTGGCTAAATGTTTATTTTAATGGAATTACACTACAGACAATGAATAAGTCCAATACTGGAAAATCCCATACAAAAATATGGTGTACAATTTTACCACATCCAGAATACTGATATCTTAATGTAAAAATAAAAGTCTTACTAAAACAATATTGAAAAGAAAACCTTAAGTCTTTTGGAATAATCTTTCTTAGAAACAGAAAAAAATCCTTTAACAAATATTTTAACAAAACTGCTTCACTGTGTTTGAACATCTAAAAATACAAAATGGTGCGATAAAGTATATTTAAAACTTTTTGAAAAAATAAACACCACAAATCATTTACTTCATCATGCCTTTAAACCAAAGGCAAGCACACCACGGTGCAATTTAAAACTGACTTAGCAGATGTTTTCCAAAAAATAAACTTTCAAAAGTGCTAATCACGCATCGTCTCTCTGCAGGTAGAATGTATTTCAATTTAAAGGGATAGTTCACCCAAAAATGGAAATTCTATCATTAATTACTCACCCTCATGTCGTTCCAAACCCATAAGACCTTTGTTCATCTTCAGAACACATTAAGATATTTTTGATGAACTCCGAGAGCTTTCTGACAGCAAGGGAACTACCACAGTCAAGGCACAGAAACGTAGTAAGGACATCAATGAAATAGTCCATGTGACATCAGTGGTTCAGCTATAATTATATGAAGATACGAGAATACTTTGTGTGTGTGCAAAGAAAACAAAAATAACGACTTAATTCAACGTTTTATTCTCTTCCGTGTCAGTCCGCCGCCATTCACGAGAGTACCATGATCCATTCGTAGTTCCCTTGCTCTCAATGGAGGATCAGAAAGCTCTTGGATTTCATCAAAAAATATCTTAATTTGTGTTCCGAAGATGACCAAAGTCTTACGGGTTTGGAATGATGAGTAAGAATTTTCAATTTTGAGTGCACCATCCATTTAAATCAAATACACAGAACAAAAGTGCAGCTGTAAAGTAAAAAAAAAAAAAATCTCCTTGACTTTCACAAACTTTTGAGGCTCCAACTACATACTTGTACCGATCACTCCGACACATACAGTATCACATCACACATACAGTATCACAGAAACACTAATCATGAGCTAGCTGCCACTTCCAATTAGCGCCTTCCACAGATAAATCCTGACCCTCAACGTGATTTTACAAAACAGCCAGAGAATGTGTAACTGTATCTGAGGCTAAGGATTGTCAAGAGGCGGCATAAAAGTTCTGCGGTTGCACAGAGTTGGCCGTAATTATCACGGTGGGGATGTGAGGTACCTCAAGAGGGCTGTCAGATCGTACGTCAATGATCCATACTTCGTCGACCGCTTTTCGGTTTCCTGCTGATCTGCTAACAAAGAGTTTGTATTTCACATTCAGAGATGAATCAATCATTTAGGAGGAGCAGATCTCCTGTAGCCATTTAATTCTGTCTGCACATGCATGAGCTGTGTGAAACAGAAACACTTCAGCCAGAGCCAGCGTTCCAAAACTATCACAACCGATTACAGCCCATGAAATTGGGAGGAGGAGACAGGGAACCAGAAAAGAGAGTGAGGAGATTTTAAAAGGTGAGGTTTGTGGATGGGTGTGAACCACCAGAATGCTTTTAACAGGCTATACTCTCAATTCAGCATGCAAGCTAGAGAAGCTACATTTCTGAGAAAGGTGCAAAGCCTTCAGATACAGAAAACCTGCATAAAATGATAATAAATTACCATACAAACCATTAACGGTTTGATTTAGCTATGCTACGTGAAAAAGTACTGCTCGTGAAGTGAAAACAAGGATGTGGGTTTTGTATGTGAGCAGTTTCTCACAACCAAACAGCATACAGGAGCACGTACACAAAACCCTATATGAAAATGACTACCGTTCTCGTTCTCCCGCTTTCTCAGTCTACGTGCAGCCTGCAAGCAGATGGGTCCGAGTCGTCTGAAAATGTGTGGTCGCCATAGCAACCACTCACACGAGTTGTTCTCTTTTCAGTGAAAAGGAACACAGGGGTAATAGTGCTTTTTCACCTTCCATCTGTCTGGCTAGCTGCCTCCATGCTTGGTGCACTACCATTAGTGAAGCGAATTCCTTAAGAAGGAGGGAGGCTCGGTGGCTTACGGAGGTATTTCACAAAGCAATCCACCATCTGCTGACCACTGCCAGGTTGACAGTTGAAAGGGAGGGAGAGTCTGGCAGGTCTGACCTCCAGACCAAAACAAGACGTGTAATTAAATCAAGCTGATGAAGGCTGTCAACGCACCTGAATACAGAAAGGTCTCCATTACAAAAGCACTGCAGGACCAAGATCACAAATTCACGTGCAAACTTGAAAAAAAAAAAAATCTGTTTTCTGTGCTGTTTACACACTTAAAGAAATAGCTCATCCAAATGAACAATTCTATCATTATTTATTCATGCTCAAGTCATTCCAAAATTGCCTAGATATTTAATGGTGTTCACGGTCTTGCTCTTTTACCTTTAGATTACCAGTGCTATCATCTAATGTAAATTTTTATCTAATTTCTATCATCTTATTTATATTTCTAGAAAGCTAATTTCTATCATCTTATTTTTTTTTTTTTTCATAAAATGCCAATTTGTAGGGACCACATCTGTTAAGCTCCAAGAATGACAAAAAAACACAACCAAACACCATAAAATAGTTCACAACCAACTTGTGTGTTGAATTCCAAGTATTCTAAAGCCTCACATCAGGTTTGTCAGTGTAAAAGATCAAAATTTAAGTTACAATTCAGACTCAATGACTTGTTAAGTCTGACACAATAAATGATTCATAAACAACTAACTGGAGGACAAATAAAGACAAATTTCCATCTGTTCCTGACACAAAGTTATCATATGGGCTCAAAAGACTTTTGGACTTTTTTGAGTTTTGGAAAATATGAGTCACATGGACTACATTTGTGGTGCTTTTTGTGTTATTTCTTGAAGTCACTATAAGCTTTTGCTGTATGAAAAAGACCTGCATAAAGATTCTGTAAAATATTTAATTTTTTGTTTCACAGAATAAAGTAATGCAGATTTGTAATGACACAAACAATAACAGAATGTTCTATTTCGGGTGAACTTTTCTGAGAGAATTCTGAAGTCACAGGAAGGCAGACGGACATTTTATGCACCAAGCCAATATCCTTGGCACTGACAAACTATATTCAGTGCAGTCTGGTCCTGACAACATTGCTGGTCATTGCAATTGCAGTTGGGATGGTCGTGGTTAGGGCGGCTACAGGGCCAGGCTCAGTGTGGCCTTGACTGTTCCTCTTTTCATGCAGTGATCCAGAGGAAGAAGAAGAAATCACTACATCTGTGGGTGACCAAAGTGCTCCAGATGTGGGATTCTAGAACATTCCTTAAAAAAAGACTCCAAAAAAAACAAAAACAGATACAAGAGACAAAAACAATGTCAAACTCCTGTCCCAAAGGTGCAATAAATGCCTTATATCTCCAAGTCTTTCCTCATGTAATTTACAAATCATCCTTTCATGTGCATGTACATGTTTTTAGGATGCAAATCAGTATTCCTGGACAACTATAAATTTGTCAGATAACCCTCCTCTGACAGCTATTAGGGGATATATCACCAAAATGCATTTCTCTGTCGTCACGGATTTGCTATTTCGAGTGTGGAAAAAGTGAGCCTGGCTGTGGCTTTATGGAACTTGTGTGACCTCCAATTAACACTGTTTTACTGTAGAGGAAGCCCCCTTTTTTTTCTACCTGTTTTAGAACTGGGCGTTAAAGGGGACAACCCAGCCCAGAGGAAAACGGATGTCATGGTCTTAAAAGCTTGTTTTTCTACTGTCATTAGCCAGTCAGTGACACAAAGATATGTACTGTAAGCTGGACAGGGAGAGAACTGCACAGACCTTTAGGAACTAAATAAACTGTCAGAAAAGAATATATATATATGTTACAAACCACCACTCCTCAAAAGTCTACATTTGAACTGATTTGAGTTATTGGGTCACATTTAAGTCTGTAACATGCCATAGAACATGAATGAATGACTTTGACTTGCAAAGGAAGTGGACTTTGTTCCAAATAGTGCAACTGTGAACTTGTATTCCGAGTCAGTTTTAACCATTTGTATCGCTCACTTGTTACCTTCAATACCATATAAACAATGCTAATATAAAGTCTGATACAAAACAGTAATAGAAAGGCAAACAACAATAAAACCTCCATAAACTTTTCCTTTTCAACCTCCATAACAGTTCTTATTCACACAGGATCTAGTAACTACATTTCCAACGACGTGACTCAACGTAACAAGATACTATTTGTAACAGCAACACATCAGTTTCAGGGTAAACAGCGTAGCAATTCACTGGTAAACTGCATATTTGGGAAGTTCAGCGTGTCCAAAACGACGTCTGCGTGCACATTTCTGTCGTGTTGAATGTCACTCGACACCGCTGTTCGGATAATTCACAACAATACATCTGTAATACATGATACATGATACAATACATGATCCTCTACCACATGCACATACCTGAACAATATAAGAAAGAACATGGAAGAAAATCCTCCAGCGTGTGTTGCAGATTCCTGCTTTTCCAATACAATTTCCGAGTTCAAATCCACCGTGGATGTTCCAGCAGCAGGAATTTTCCCACCGAAGGGAAGAGCAATGTGAGCAAAGGATGGAAGGGGAGGGATAACAGAACAGAACGGAGGCGGCGCCTTCACCGTCACCAAACTTCCAGCCTGGAAGCTTTTTGTCAACACCACTATGCAATAGATTGTATTTTGCCAAAATATGTGAGATAGCTGACAGTGCCTTAACGAAATATAATAAGATAGCTATATATATATATATATATATATTTAATTATAGTTACAGTTAATTTGACAAAAACGGCAATAAATGAATATGATTAACCCTGTAAAACCTGATCTTGTATGAAATGATAGTAAGAAAAAATATCTTTTATTGCAATAGAACCGTTTATTGAAAGAAAAAAGTTTGCATATGGTTTATACAGTGAGACAATGGAGCTCACAGGGGAAAAACAGAGACCCAAAGACATTTATTCATTGATTTTTTTTTTACAGTAGAGCTGACTGTTTACGTTAAATGCATATAAATACTTGTCACTCTGAATATTCCAATAATACATCATTGTAGGAAGATTATATTTAAATGCTAAGTTTTCTGACCAAATCTCTGTAGTTTTAGGGGTTTGTGTGTGTGTGTGTGTGTGTGTGTGTGTGTATACTTGTTTTTATATTCCGGTGGGGACTTAAACCTGAATACACACAGACTCATGGGGACTTGAGTCACGGTGGGGACCTAAATTGAGGTCCCCACGGGTAAACAAGCTCATAAATCATACACAATGAACTTTTTTGAAAATGTAAAAATGCAGAAAGTTTCCGGTAGGGGTAGGTTTAGGTGTAGGGTTGGTGTAGGGCGATAGAAAATACGGTCTGTACAGCAGAAAAACCATTACACCTAAGAGAGTCCCCACAAGGATAGCGAAACAAGTGTGTGTGTGTGTGTGTGTGTGTGTGTGTGTGTGTGTGTGTGTCTGTGTGTGTGTGTGTCTGTGTGTGTGTGTGTATTACGAAATATGCACTATAAGATTGTGTACATGTGGAAGTAATGCAAATGGTGTTGTTTGTATTATATTGTTTTATGTATTTGGCAGACACTTTACATTCCATTTAAGGTATAAATGTTGTCCATTCATTCAATACAATCAAAAAACTGTCCAGACATTTTTCCTGACTTCATTCTGCAACCAAAAAAAAAAAAAAAAGTTTTTGACTCTATTTAGCTTCTACACCACAAACATGAGCACCACTTCCAAAGCGAAAGGTCTGATCTGATTGATTGTGGCGGTGTAGATTACCCATGAACAAACTGTGCAGGCAGCAGATAAGGCCTCCTGCCAAAGCACCTGCATCTTTCTCTATCCTATCATCGTCAGGAGGGGCCCATTTCTATTCTGAAAATGACCCCCTACTGGATATGGTGCAAAACAGAAGGGGTGTAAAGAGCACTGTAATTGGTAGCAGAGGGAGAGTCTGTCAGTGAGACTGGATTCATTTAGAGCGAGTCACTAGAGAATGGGTGGAATATAAATTGCAGTTTTGTAGAAAGAACAGGATCTGAGGCAAATTAAAGCAATTAAATCACTGATTAAAGAGTCAGAACACATTCATACACAGAGGTGGCTGTTATCATGCTATAAGGGCACCTGTTGGGTATCAATATATAAACTGACAAAATATGTTATGTATATCCAAAATGAGCAAAAAACTTCCTGAAAATGATGTAACAGTCCTCTAGGGGGAGCCACATCCTCAGTTATAGCAGAATGACCACAACATCATAAACAGCATGTAAACCAATTTGTGTATTTAAAATCAGGCTTGAAGTAAACTCAATTAACATACTGAAAACTGAAAAAAAGCAATTAGATATCAAGTTATCTATTAGTAATTCATCCAAAATAATTCCAACATGGTTTAGCCTAATCATACGCTATAACTTCTCAAAATTATTTTTAATAATTTTGGGATCACTAAAAAAGAAAAAAATATTTTTCTCTCACCCCTATGAATAAAGATTTGCCAGACCGTCCCTCTGGCATTACATAATGTTTTCTTCCTGTAAATGGTTCATCAGAACACACCCATCCTTTACACAACATGGACCACCTCCTATTGCTGGAAATAAACCTTATTTTTCCTTATGTGCTCTTCGGGCTGAAAATATTATAAAGCAGGGACACATAAGAAATATATCACACCTGTACTCCACCTAGCAACTGTGTCCCAAAATACACAAGTTTCACACACTCCTCTTTCCTTCCAAAGAAAATTAATGTCACATTATATTAATGGAACACAAGATGTGTTCATTCTCACAGCCAGGAAATTTTACTTCACTGTGAATTTAACCAAACCATGACAGAACGGACACACAGAGAGAGAGAGAGAGAGAGAGAGAGAGAGAGAGAGAGAGAGAGAGAGAGAGAGAGCAGGCCACAGCAGGCCAGTTTTCACCTATTTGAGATTATTTTGAATTGTGTTTTCATATGCAAGGCTTTGAATTCTTGGTCACCTAGTCAATATATCTCTTTTGTTTGGTTTCCATCTCCTTGTAAATGTGCTTCTAAGGAGATAGATTTGGGTTAGTTTTTATGTGACTTGTTTGACTGTTGATGTGCTATTAATAGGTGATTTAACTGTGGTCTGAGAGTGGGGTTAGTGGGCTAACAGAACACCCTGAGAGAGTTGGCTTGAAGTCTTTAAAGAGCATCTGTTTCTCACAGTCGATGAAGAGGGAAGTGTTACATGTCCTCTGTATAAAGATTATAGACTATGTAGTTATCATATCTCTTATTCATTCATTAATTATCTCTAATCTGCTTTATTTTATCAATAGCACATTTATTCCTTGTCTTTGTCTCTGTCTTTGTTGTTGGCTCACCTTGGGATTTAACAGATAAGTGAGACGAGACATCCGTGAGATACATATCAGCAGATGTTAATCAAGTGAGTAAGATCTCTCTCTGTGTCCATTGAGTTTTTTGTCAGAGAACTTTCTTTATTTTTCATAGTGTGCACACATTTTTGTCGAAGGCATGATCTTAAAATCCATACAGATATAGTCTTCCCTATATTATATCTTTGTAAAGGTGTTTATATCGTTATAACAGGAGGACTTCATGTTATGCATACATGGCAAAAAGCTGATGATACTGTTTATTATTAACTAATAGATAAAAGAAACAAGCATTAGTAGGTGTCATGTTTATGTGACAAACTGATGCTTTTTTTATAAGAAATGAGTATGCATGCATTTACTGCATGTGTTCTCATTCATAAAACTGCAGAAATATGTTCAAAAATATGCAAAAACAAAATACTGCTGGGGTGCAAAGTTCATAAATCGGTGCGCTTTGCTCTCACCCTGATGAAGGCGAGTTAGCCTCAACGCTTCGGTGCACGTGTGTTGTTTTTAATGTTAAAGCCATGTGAATAAAGGCTTTCTACTTTTTCACAATACTTTTTGAGTGCCTGGATTGATGAGGTTTTTGCAGGAATATGTTATTTGATGAGTCCTATGAACGTGACTGTGATACTATATCGCAACAATTCGCAAGAGTTTGTGACAGAGTAGAGCCATGGCTTCGTTTCAGGGGACCAAAGTTTTATGAGACTTTTTGACATTTCAGGTGGAATTATTTTTTTATTTATACTTATTGTGTTTATGTAGGAAATCCATGTCTGACTCTATTAAGACATGTCATTGAGCATGTTTTCATCTCTCTTTAACTGAATTCTCTGTTGCTTTTCACCATTTGTGAAGCAGAATCCAAAGACTGTAGGAATGTGGATGATCACCTTTCTTTTGTTCACTTTGGTTCTAGGTAAGAAAGTATCTCTAAAGAATTAAATTCAAGGATAGAATTAAAAAGAATTAAAAGATAATAGCAGAATGAAATATGTAATTAAATGTAAAAGCAAGTTTGAAGTTTTTTACTTTATCTATTGTTTGTTTGTTTGTCATGAATTCATTTTTTCCATATTTTGTGCTTGTCCATGTAGCAGCAATAACGTGATAGTTTGGATAGTTTCTTATAAATAGTTTTAGAACTCTTCAAACAAAGTTTGCAGCTTAACATACATTTATGTTTGTATGTATGTATGAAAGTATTTATTTTTACTGCATTTTGTTTAGCAATGGAGAATGACTTTAAGATGTGTGGAAAATGGCGCCATGGCAAAGCATCCCGAAATCTGAAATCTGATTTGAAAACAGGCTGTGAGAAAACTGAGATTTCAGCCAAAGAGAGTACACTCTCTGTTAGGGGCAGTATCACAGCCAAGTGCACACAGTCTTCATCCATTATTCTAGAATCAAACCCTCTTCAAAATCAAAGTCATTTCTGTGTGTTCTGGGAGCCGCTGCTGGACCTGCTGATAGTGGAGGTGAATGGAAAGAATCACACTCTGTGTGAATCACATGGCCTTCAAGAAACCTGCTGCACTGACCTCTCACTAGAGGATCAAGAACCTGCTGCTCTGTATGGTATTGTGAATGGCAGCACCCAGGGCGATATCATCAGTTACGATATCATGAAAAAATATAACTTTAAAGGAGATTCAATCAACTGCAGTAAGAAACTTTAATTTATTGTTAAATTTTGTTATCTTAAAATGTGTAGAATTTTTGACCTACAGATCAAAAAGTTACACTGACTGAGTTCACTTGTGAGTTCAGCATTTCTGAGGATGCAATTAGTTTTAGTTTCAATATATTTCTTCTGTTTTCTCACTTACAGAGGAGAAATTCTGTGATGAGGCAAGTCAGAAGCCCAGTGGAGCAAACATGTGAGAAAATCATTTTATTTCAGTTTGTTAGTTTCACTATTACTTTAGAGTGTTATGAACTGATGTGATCTATCATGCAGATGGCAAGAGGTGATGCAGTGCATGCTTATAAGAGCACAATCATGACAAGCTTAAGTATGAGTGAAAAACAGACATAGTTGGACTCTCTGTGGAGAATGAGATCATCAAAAACCTCCCAGAACCTGTCCGAATCAGGTTTCATCACTCACCTCTCCCAGTAAGTCTTTTTGTGCATGTTCACTATTTTTAAAATACTTTCTTAAGTTATACCATATTTTGTTGTGATGTTAAAAGGCTGTTTATACGCTTAGCAACAACTATAGCTCACATCACTTCCTACCAAGTAGACTAAATGTCTGCCATTTCTTTAACACTGAAAACCACATGACAAGGCTGATGAGGGTGAAGCCTGATAAACATAAAACTGCCGATGTTGTTTTCAGCATTAAAATCACAAGGGCCTCGTTTACTCATATAGAATTTATGACAGCTAAATTTCGTACTAGCTATGATGAATCTCTGTATTACTGTATGTTTAAAGCCCCCCCCCCCAAACCACCCCCCACCCCCCGCAGTCCGGCTGGCCCCCATCTCTATGTGCCCATGTCTTAATCCAGCCCTGACACTTTCTTTTAACTGCCCTGACTATACATATGACCTCTCCTATTTCATTTAACAGGCTAACTATTTTAGAAGATGTGTTTCATGGGACACAAGACAAGGTGTGCTCATAAACAATAATCAACACTAAGTATTAGACATCAAGCAAATGTTTCAATGCCAGCTGAACCACAATTACTGTTCTGTTGATGTGTCTTTGCAGATAATGAAGTGAACTGGAGATATGACGGCTGTGAGACTGTTAAAATCCACGACAGAGAGACAGAATGTTGCTGTAATCACCTCGCATACTTTGCTATTCTTGTGGTGAGTAGCAGCTTAATGACATTAAATAAGTGTGTTTTTACTTATTGCTAGAAATATTTATTACTGAGAGTCAGACTTTGTGAATATTTTTCATCCTTGGTAATATATTCATAGCCGGTGGGGCAGTGTGTAAACGGATTACACCGTACAAATGTAATGATACTCTTTGATGATATACACACCTTGTGGTTAAGGCTAGAAGGGATACGTATGGCGCTACTGGGCATAGTGTTGCCAACTAATTTTCAGAGGAAGTTGCTAAAGGAAGGTTGATTTGTTGCTAAAAGTTGTTAAATGACGTTGTGATGTCATTGCACGATGACGTCATTACAAAATCATGACGTAAAATTTTGTCACTACATCAAATCTCAGCAAAAAACTACTTACTATAAAAAATACTTTATATGTTAATTTAGATTTGTTCATAAAATAATATAAATGCATAAAATTTTTAAATACATTGAATTATTGAAAACTTACATTTTTGAATGATTACAATTTAAGTTTTTTTTAGCTAGTAAACAAGTAAAACTACACATTCTGAACAATTATAGTTTTATGTAGTGTATTAGTAGTTAGTTAATATGCTACACTCTAAGAAAAGTCTGTAAAAATAGGGCACAATCAACTATTTTGGGAATTTTCTGTATTGATTTTTCCACAGGTTTTTTTTTAACCTGCATTTTTAATTAACTTACACATTGTATTTTGTGTTTTCGGGTTACAGGGTTACAACAGATAATGGATAACGGATAATGTCCTGGAAAATTACTAGTACCTTTTTCATTTTTTTAGATATTTTACTTACAGTGTATTAAACTGTATACTGTATTGTATCAACAATCGCAAGTACAAGCTACTAACAAAGTGTGTCATAAGTGAACAATTATTAAATTATTCAATTTCAATTATTATTATTATTATTAGGCTATTATTAAATTAAACAATTGCAAATAGCAGGTAACTTAATTTACGTGATGTATGTACTACTAGGCATCTTTAGTTCCCTCTTTTTGTGTAATTTAAATGGTAAATGTGTGCCTTTTTATTGTTTGAGTCACTTATCAAAAGTTGCTCAAATTTGCTAAATAAATTTTAAAAATAGCTAAATTAGTTGCTAGGTGCTTTTGGAAGAAAAAGTTGCTAGCGTAGTCTGAAAAGTTGCTAAATTTAGCAACAAAATTGCTAAATTGGCAAAATTGACTGGGCATGATCACATCAGCGTAATTTTTGTCACACTGTACAACAATAATTATTATTTTTTCATTATTGTAAGGGGTAGGTTTAGAGTTGGGGTAGGTGTAGACGTTAATAAAACACAATCCAATAGGTAGAAAATTACATGTCATTGTTCGTTTCCGGTCGGAGCTGTATCCCTTCTAGCCACAACCACACCTTGTCTCTTTTTCTTCATTGCTTTAGCAACTGGAACAGAAGACTACAGTTCGCCATCTAGAGGCTCTGACGCTCATTACCGCTGTGGGCTGTGCCGCGTCCTTAGTTAGCTGTTTGGTTCTCTTCTGTTGGCTCTGTAAACGCAGGTAACAGACTTAAGTGGCTTAATGGAATGCTTATTATTTTATGTCTATTGTGAATCTGCCCCCACTTTTATTTCTATTTCTTGTTTCGTCTCTATTGCTTTTCCTGTATTCCAGAAGAGGGAAATGCCGATCCTTACTGGTGCATCGTGGTCTTGTGGTGGCAACATTTTTTCTTTACCTGTGCTTCAGTCTTACTAGTACACTAGCAAATACTGGAAATGAAAGCGTTTGTAAGATAACGGGAACCCTTTTGCACTATTCTCTATTCAGCACCCTCTGCTGGATGACTGTGGAAATGTTTCACACATTCTTTTTAATTTGCTGTGCATCAAGCTCAATTCTTCCTCCATGGGTCTTTTACTTGGCAGGCTTTGGTTAGTTGGCAAGCAATTTGGTTTGAACCTAAATTGTTCTGTCCCCAGAACCCATTCAAAAATTGCTATAATTTAAAAATTTTAAATTAAGATTTGGCCCTCTCTCAGAGGCCACCCTCTTCCTCTTCTGCATTATCAATTCCTGTCTTGGTGAGATTTTTTTACACTATTGATACTACACTATTGCTACTTTGGTAATACGCTATTGCTGCTTACTCAAGAAAGTTACGGAAGAAAGATCACATACTGGCCTTGTCAATGCTTTTGTGTCAGTTTGAAATAATATAATCTATAACAGTAAGCTGTGTTAACAGTATGTTTTTCTTTATTAGATTGTTTCTGAAAGCTTGCATGTAATTCAGTAGGCTCCTGTCAGATATAGATAATGCATGTATACAAGTTTGGAGTGATAATTCTCAATTATGGGGGGAAGGGGGGAAGTGGTGTGTGGCCAAGTATGGTGACCCATACTCGGAATTTGTCCTCTGCATTTAACCCATCCAAGTGCATGCACACAGTAGTGAACACACACACCCGGAGCAGTGGGCAGCAGCCAATGCTGCGGCACCCGGGGAGCAGTTTGGGGGTTCAGACCCTTGCTCAAGGGTCTCACCTCAGTCATGGTATTGAGGGTGGAGAGAGTGCTGGTTATCTACAATCCCTGCCAGACCTGAGACTCGAACCCACAACCTTCAGATTACAAGTCCAACTCTCTATCCATTAGGCCACGGCTGCCCCAATGATTGATGATTATAGTCTATATAATCAATATTTATACTAATAATCAATATTTCTGTATCCAAACAGGAGTTTTTCATATGCTGCGATACTATGCCCTTAAACAGATGAAAAAGAGATGTGAATTGAGTTTGGATGGGAGCAGTAGAGGATCTGTTATGTTGCAGTGCAGAGATGATGGAGTGTTTTATAACTGAGTGTTTTAATTAAAAGGGCATATA
>JAFVLL020021234.1:0-10447 GCA_021397915.2 Tor tambroides
TAGCTATGTTTACAGTGTTTATTATAATGTTTGTAAACATTTCGCTTCGCATTAGGCCTATTTCTGAATGAAATAATAAAATGTGACTTATAAGCAACTTTTCTCTCGCTCTCTCTCTCTCTCTCTCTCTAAAACCGCAATTTTTTATATGCATAGCATATTTTAACCATGCAGCAAACCTTTTTAAATATTTTGATAAATTACTGAAAAAATGACTTTTTAAACCGTTTAACTTATTGTACTAATCGGTCAAGGGAAAAAAATAAAAAAGAACGAACGAAAATCGGCCAAACATATCGGCCAAAAAATCGGCATCATATATCGGCCATCGGCTGCCCTGATTTCTAAATATCGGCATCGGCCAGAGAAAAACCCATATCGGTCGACCTCTAATTTAAATTTCCTGTTTAAAAATAGGGAAACAGACGTGCTATAGTTGTACATAATTATAGGCGATATATATCTGTTTATAATACACATTTTAAAACTGTATTGCATACCTGTTGCTCCCATAATAAAGACCCATTTCAAATGTTTACGTGCTTTTCTTCTCTTTCTGCTGCCAGTCGCTGTGGTAGAGCAGTAATGAAGAACTGTTCTTTTAAATACTTTCCAGCATTTCAGAAATAAATATGTATGCAAATTACACCGAAACACAACGTTACGGTGTTCGGGAGTGCTCAAAAAGGGTTTAAACACTGAATTTTGAACCAACACTGAATTCTGAACCAACTCAGAGATTTGGATTCGGACGGCAATTAAATTACCACATGACCTTGGCGTTTGTCAAAAAACAGTAGGTAATTCGGCCGGGGATTTTTACAGGGGTGGTGAGAGAAAAACACCGACATCCTGGATTCGGACGGCATTAAAATCACCAACTACCCCCTGTAAATGGTGAAAATCACTTTCGTCCCCCTGAGAAACATTTACTGTCCGAATAGGGCTTATGTTATAGTTTAAATTTAAAAATATTAATATTATTAAGGTGAGCCTGAGAGTCTTACATTTATTTGACAGTAATTTCACATTTTTTGTTTGTATGAAGGCTAAAAACAAATAAAAGGTGAACATTAATTTATTTGTGCAGTTTTTTTTCTAAAATATTATATAGTTTTATAGGAGAAGATTTCACAGACTTGGCAAATTCATTTTTTAGAAGTTTGTAGGTACAGACATCTGTTGTGGGCTTTCTTGGCAGGTTATCTGAGGCTTTATCAAATATTGTTTCTATTGATATCGGAATTATGGAACTAGACGAAAACAAGATGATACACACACTCTACAAACTATCCCCGCAGCATTTAGGCAGGCATTTCCAACTGATTCAAACAGGGCAAAACAAATCACTGTAACAAATCATCATAAACACTTGTAAAAATCAAGGAAATTTCTCTAGCATTTCTTTCTTTTTGCTGTATCGAAAACGTACCGAACCGTGACACCATGTCGTATCAAACCGAACCGTGAATTTTGTGAACCGTTACACCCCTATAATTTAAGTAAATATGATTTTGAATGTTCTTTATGTGTTCATTCTGTAAAAATCAGTAAGTGGTCAATAGGTTGTTAAATCTATCATCAATCTAGCCCTAATTGTGATAAAGTTAAAATTAACACAACAAATACTGACATTCAGCACTGTAGAGCACAGGGAGAGTGTTATTCTGACCTCTGCATGGCGCGTGTGAACATCCAGAATGTCTCTCTTGGTCACAGACCAATGGAAAGTCAGTCCAGGAAGAGCGTTCCCGAAGGAGAAGGGCGTCTGACTGCTGGTCAGGCCCATCACATACACCGGCATCTACAGCCACAGACCAAACCTTCATCACAACCTCATAATACTCACAATCCTCTGCAGATCAAACATGAACTCATAATGCGTGTTTACCAGTGTTCCCGTCTTCATTCTGGTGATGGGAGCTCGGATCCTAATGGCCTTCAGCTGGACCACCTCAACATCCACTTGATCCTGTCAAACACAGTATTTAACTCACTCATCACACAGATCAATGTGGTTTCAAATAGGGATGCACCGATACCACTTTTTCCAGTACTCGGCCGTTACGATACTTTTATTAATCGTATTTGCCGATTTGCATTTGTAAATTTTTTTAAATATTGGGTACAGAAACCAAAAGATTATGTATAATGTTAGTTGGTTAACTTCATTTATCAAATAGGTATATCCTTCAGTTATTTTCACACTTAATTATGACGATTAAAATGTATTTTACAAGTTTTTATAAGTCACGTTTTTTTCATCTGAAATGTTTATATTCCAAAGCGACTCTCATAATGCAGAAACACTCATGAAGCAAGCAAAACATGCACAACACACGCACGTATTTGTATTGGTGCAGACTGAGAGACACAAGTACAGTACAGCCTAGCGCATTTCACACAGGCTGCTAGTTTCACTTTCGCCATAAAGTCATGTATGCTTAAGGATGAAAATAAATGTTGTTTATAGTGAATGCCCCTATAAATTTTGTTTTATATTTACGATTTAGTTTTAATCCAAATGATGCGTGTGCTAAGTGAGCGAACATCAATAAAGATGATGCAACAGAAGTGCGCTCTCTCTCTCGCTCTGTCTCTCTCTACCTTTAAGTAACTTGTGCATTGTTTTACTTACTTGTTTTTGACATATCCAACTGAACTACAAACTAGTTTCCAGTGATATCTGTGAGAAGGGGATATTAACTCGACAAGCTCGCACATCTGCACTGCCGCTCGCTCAATCCACTGCATGCTTTGCTTTTCAGCTCGCGCACATCAGTACCGCATGTTTAACATTGTATTAATTGCATACATGTACTTCATAGACATCCTTAATCTCTAATAACTCCATTCTGCTCTCTCTTGTTCTGTTTGTGTTTCTCTGTCTGAACACAGCACTGTTTACATGCTGTGTGGTATCGTTTGGTATCAGGGCATTTTAGAGTAGAAGTACAAGTACAGGAGCTCAGTATCGGGCCCGATACCAGTATCAGTATCAGTGCATCCCTAGTTTCAGCACATCTGCACATCTGTCTGCAGAGCATCACCTTCGACACCACCACTAGTTTGCCCGTTTCTGTGTCGACCGCCTGAACCACACCAGTCACGGTCATGTTGCCCACTGACAGGCCCTTGACGTGCCCCAGACTGTTGACAGAGGCGATGTTCTCGTGGGACAGAGAGAAGAGGATGTTGGACTGGGGCTGTGGTCCTCCCTCTGACGTGATCTACAAATGAACAGGTGCAATGCATTCAGTCAGTCAGACAGATTTCTGAAGATCACTGAGCACAGACATCAGAAGACCAATCATAGGCATGGCATTTAAAGGTGCCATAGAGTGGAAAACTGTATTTACCTTGGCATAGTTGAATAATAACAGTTCTGTACATGGAAATTACATACTGTGAGCCTCAAACACCAATGTTTCCTCCTTCTTATGTAAAGCTCGTTAATGCAAAAGACCACTGAAAAATAGGCGAATCGGAACATAACACCGACTGTGACGTAAGAGTTGGGATCACTAATAGTTACGCCCCAATGGATATACCCGCCCGTGTTCTAGGCCAGCCGGACCTGCACAACCGAATCATCAGAAGTTCTGCAGTAGAGCCCTGCATTTCAGCCCAACTTTCTTACGCCCCTCGGGCCGGGCTTCGGTCCAATTTTCACGTCATAGTTCAGACGCAGGCCGGGCCTCGGACCTGTTTTAGGCTTCTCCTTATTTTTATATTTTAGACATCCATCAATCAGTGATGAAAAAAACTGCCGCGCTGTTGGAAACAACACGAGACCGTGCTGCCGCGACTGAGAGCGGCTCGGACGGTGTTTAGTGTCCCGCAGCAGAGAGCATGCCGTCAGCGCAGCTGAAGAGTTCTGCGTTCAAATGCACGCAATAGGCTAAAGCTTGCCGCAAAGCCCCAGCAAAAGTAATTACCATAAATGTGTTGGGGGGGAAATAGTAAGGAGATATTTGAATTATTTACTAATAAACTAGTGTTTTCTGAGTCGGTGTCGCAAAGATGAAGTAGCCGATCCTGACTCACACTCTCCTCATTAGACGCGCCTTTAGAGAGAAGTGCATCTTTACGGATTAAGATTATAATGAAAGAGTTTTTGATTTCGATTTGTTTCATTTCATTAAGTAGTAATTTAAATCTTTCTATAGATATATATATCATGTCTGTGAGGAATGTATTTGCTGAGTTTTGGTTCATTTTTGTGAAGCGCTCCTGTTCATGACGAGATGGCAGAAAGCGCATCGTCGTTGTTTTCTTTATTTTATAAAAGCACAACGTTTTGCTGTGAGTGCATACAAATAAATGTAGACCCTTACAGTTGCGAATGATGTATTACTCTTACCTTTATAAGCAAAAATGAGAGCGTATCCACTGAAAAAAATGCAATGATTGCGCTGGCGCCTCCATGTCCTGCAAAGCGCACTTCCACTCTCCACACGGGCTTGGATGTAGCGCACATTTATCTAGGTTTAAACATTGTTATATGCCTGAACTCTTTATATCTATAGAATTTATTTTAGATGTGATCATTTGAGAAGGCTAAATTGATCAAACATAGGCTATCAGCTCACTAGCTGTCTGCTGCTGGCCGCTTGGTCGTTACTTTAAAAAACAAAAACTTATACGTATTTAACAAACAAAAATTCTCCAAACATTTTTCTAAATTAACTTAATAAAAAAAATGAAACAAAATAAAACTGAACTATTTTAATAACTGAAACAGTAGTATAAGCTGTTTTAGGAGAAGAGGGAAAAGAGATGGGCCGGTAATTCTGATGAGCTGTCGGACACGGGCCGGGCTAGGGCCTAAATTTGAGGCCCGTGCAGGGCTCTATTCTGCAGGTATTGTGAAGAAACAAGGGAGGACAATCGGACCGCGATCGTGATTTTTACCTAGGGGGAACCAAAAATATGTAGTAAGTACTGCCGCTGCAGTTTACACAGAGCTCGTGCGATCACAAATCTGGAAAGTGAAAGTAAAACATGATCGCGCATTCAAAGCAGCTCCTTGATGCCCGCAGTTTATATACAGTATAATTACCCAACGATATAACTGCAAGAAAAAGTACTGAAATATATATTTTCCTCCCTGTGTTTCCTTCCTGCTGTGTGAGCCGCACTGTGAAACAGCCAATCAGAGCAGAGCTCAACATTGAGCCGCACTATGAAACAGCCAATCAGAGCAGAGCTCAACATTATTATTCATGACCCTTCCAAATAAGGTAATAACAGACCATTTCATTCTAGGGACAAATCCTAGGGTTGTAAATAGACATGTAAAACTGTTTCTGGAGAATTTTTTTCTCTTATCTAAGCCACATACCTCCTTTGTAGATATCAGAGAACAATTTAAAATATTGTATCAATGCATTCTATGGCACCTTTAAATGATAGACAAACATCTAGTACTACTGAGCCAGTTAAATGTGCTTTATGTATCACCTTCACTTGTTTGCATTGAAGAAATATTTCGACACTATAGATATTATATGTATATAAATATTTTAATCAAAATTATAGAACAGGCAATGGAAAATTTTAAATGCAGGGATGTAATGTAAATTCTATGACTCGAGTAATAACTGTGATTACATAACTGACTGGAATAACTGGCAGTACTACATAAAACCTAATAATCGGTTATTAGCCCAGTCTGAAAAAGTCTCTAGTAACCACGCCAATCTGAATAAATTAGCTAAACCTTAATTTTATTCCAATTGTAAACGGGGGGGGGGTAATCCTTTCATAATCTGAACGTTAAAAAACACATGTGTTAACATCCTTTTCATGCTAAATGTTCTTAAATGTCATGAAAATTATGTAAAATTGCCCCAAAACAGGCTAAATATAATACATTTTAAAGAATTTTTAGGGATGAAGGTCCTTGCTTACTTACCTAATCATCTTTGTCCCAAGTGAGACATAAGGCCACACAAATGTTCTTAAATATCATTAATATAATTTAAAAATGTCCACAAACAGGCTAAATATAAATACATATTTAAATATTTTTGGGGATAAATATCCTTAAATATCATTAACATAATTTAGAAATGCCCACAAATAGGCTAAATATAATAAATATTTAAATATTTTTAAGGATAAGTGTCCTTAAATGTCATGAAAATAATTTTTAAAAAAGTGCATTATCGTCTTGGAAGCAGACATTCATGTCATAACCAGAGATGTTTGCCAGTGGTAGTCCAACTATTATAAGTAAACAGTATAAGTAAAACACTGACTAGCATATGAGGGAACGCATGCACGATGTATGAATAACAAAAAAAAAAAAAAAAAAAAAGTGTCAAATCATCATGATTTAATTCTGAACTAAAAAACGTCCATGTAAACATGGCTAATTATATTTTGCCACAATCATGCAGCTCTGGAGTGCAGCCCTCACTTGTGTTTTGTGTTCTGATCTGCTCGCTCACATCAGATCTGAGTGCATTAGACAAGAGGAAAACAAGTGAAGTGTGCTGGAATAAATAAGATCAATTTGAGAAAGAGGATTACTCACCTGCATCATTGCTCCAACTATTAGAGTGACTTTCCTGGGCAGCAGCCTGAAGGGAGGAAATACCTACAGATCAAAAAAAAAAAAATTCTTTATTATCATGAAGGCACCAAGGATCCACTTGAATTTTCAGTAGCAACATATGTGTGTAGCTTCAAGAGAGCAACCTTATATTTGTATTGTGTTTATTTTCTTCATTTGCTTCATTTATTCAGCTATTATTTAGAATCACTTGACCTTTTACACAATTTATTGTACATTACATTTATTCATTAGTCATTTTTATTATATTTTAAATTTTCCTTGCTCTTGCACTGCTTGCTACTGTTGTTTCATCTTATGGGTCTCATGGAATATTTAAGTAAGAGATGAGAGTGAATGTCTGTATTTCAAGGTTTTGTGGGATGATGTTGCGAAGCAGTTTGATATAACAACACTTGTTGAATTTGTGCAGGTCAGACCAAGCCTGAGCATTGGGAAATATGCAACTATGATTTTTCAATAAACCTTGTTCATTCTTTATCATAACTTATCTTCTGCTTACTGCAATTTCACAGCTTCCTTTTTCAAACCCTCAGGCTGACAGAAAGTTTAGTATAAGTTTTTAGATTCTTCATGCTAGCAGTATTATTAGATCCAGGCCTTTTACTAGATCCCGTCAAAACAGATCCCTTGTGTCTGGTGTTCAAACCCCAGTCAGCAGAGACCCAGAACCAGTTAACAGCAAGAGCCAAACCTGTAACTGACTGGGTTATGAATAACAGACAAAAAACATATCTTCTCACAGGATCTGGTAAAGGGACTGGATCTAATATTCCTAGTGTAAAGAATCAATTTCCTAAATTATATTACAAAAAACATATATTATACCTATAAATAATCTATAGACATTAAGCTTGGAGCAAACCATTCATAAAGCTGTAAATGTTGGCACAGCTTACTTCAATTTGCTGGGGCGCAGAGGTGATTTTCCTGCCATTTTTGTCTATGACGACAGCAGACACGCTAGTTTGTCCGATCACCAGACCTTTGACCAGAAATGTGGCCATATCGTCTTCGGATGAATCAGGCAGAGCTCTGACAAACAGCAGAGGTTTATTAGCTCTCTCAGACAGCAGAACATCGAGCTCAGATTATCTAGAAGCGGTTACTCACTGCAGGGATATAATGGAGGACGCTGCCCTCAGCTTCAGGTTCATGACAGAGAAATATTTGGACAGGAAAGGCTTCTTGTTGCCATCCAAAACCCGAACATATGCTTTGACTGACTTGCCAATCTCCACCTGAAATGAGTGTGTCATCTGAATTTTATTTCTGATTTTAAAATCATTTATAAACAATTATAAAACGCACATGCAAGGAATTTCATTAAATTCTTTAAAGAATTATTTTAACATATGAATGCTTCTTTCTTTTTTGATTGAATGTCACCAACCTTGTCGACCACACGCACATAAACCTCCAGAATATCAGAGATGTGAACCGTAGCCGTAGCTGGGGAAGGGAAGGTCAGGCAAAGGTCATGAACCATCACCTGCAAGACCCCCGCCTGAGCCGGGACCACCTGAGTCACAACCAAATGAGATTACATTCACATTAAACCACAGAGGAAAAAAATTATTAACAACTGATATTGTGTAGTCAGGCTATTGTGTAAGGCTCAACAGAAGTCCACTAAAGTCATTGAAAGTAACAGTAAGTGCAATTATTTTTTCTTAGTCATATCTATACACAAATATCACAGACACAATCACCAGCCTGGAAATACTAGAAAATATGACTAATGTATGGATTTTTGAAATATTTAGTTTAAGTAATGCTCCAGGTTCAACATAAACAAAGCTTTATTTACAGATTTTGTGGCATAATGCCCATTCCAAAGAAAATCCTTTCATTTATATATAAAAACACATGTCCGGGCAAAGTTCAAATTTCTGTCAAAAAGGAATAAAGAATACTATACTTTACATAATATATATAATGTGAACTGAATGTAATGTTTTTGGACACCTAAAACTAAATATTTATTGCACTTAAATGAAAATGTATTATACTTTAAATTTATATTAAATGCAAATAGTTGAACATAAGGGTGCTTTTTTGCCATGTGATTTCAAAGCTACTTCCATTGTCCTTGGAATATGATTATAATGTACTGCTAACTGTACTAAACAAACTTTTATGCTACATTAAAATACATCATTTCAAATGAAACTTGAATATCATGTATTTAGACATTTAAAATGTCACATTTGTAATGAAGCTGTAAATCAGTGCATTTAAAACGTATTACATTTAACACAGAACAACACAATACAGTTACAGTTATTAAAAGTTAAAAAATTAAAAGTACTTTACATGTGCTTTTGTATGTTAGTCAACATATCAAAATAACTACTTTTTAAAAGCACAGCAAAACATTATTAAAACGACTGAAAAATAAAGCACAACTTATTTTGACATCATTACAAAGTACATTTTTAAAATTATTAAATTTTTTGTAACTTTTTAAAAGAATGTAAAAGTAGACTGTCAGTTTTTTTCTTTAATATTTTAATTGCATGTACAAGTTTAATTTAATTGCATCCCCAGAAAGGGATAGTTTGCATAAAGAAAATCTGATAGAAACTCAGTACAAACTATTCCTTTTGTTAAGTCTTTGTAAGTTTAAAAAAAATTAAAAAAATAAATACTTTGCTGTATTCTAGAGCAGAGATGTATGGGCCTTCCAGGTAAAAACACACTTGTTTAATGGGAATAGATTGAATAGTTACAGGTCTATGATCCCCTAAACCCCTGGCAACATATATGATTTGCTTTTCTTATTAAAAAAAGGTTATCATTTGTACCACACCACTGGACAAAATTTGCTATTTCAGGTTTTCTCCCTCATGCTACACGGAAACAAAATGCCACAAATACCACTGACAGAGCTTATCTATTACCTTTATCTGAAATGTTACCTGAGCAATTCCCTGGGACTCCTGGAACGTGACATCTGCGATTCCCCCGATGCTCGCATTGACATAGAAATAACCTGAGCCCTGCTGCAGAATCAGATCCACCTGCAGAGAAGAAAAACACCAGACAAGCTCTTCCAGACAATCCAGAGCAATCAAGCATGTGAGCAGTATACAGTCAAACCAAAATTTATTCAGACACCTTCAAAGTTTTTCACATTATCACAGTTTATTCGCTATAGTTTAGAAAATGGTAATAAAATATGACAAGAACTCAGTGTTAAACTAGGTCAGAACAAATTCATCTTGATAATGTCAGATAACTTTGATAGAAAGGTATGTAAGAAGGTCAAAGTGTCAAATCAAATTTTTGGTCCCAAATTTTTATCAGTTTTACTGGTAGTCCACTGTATGAAGAATTTTTGGGTATGTCATAGTTTACTTTATTTTGGTATCCTTACTTACAAAAATGAACTATAGTGTCCTGCACCCACTAGTAAAAAAATATGAAAAATTCTATCTGGTGTCTGAATAATTTTTGGTTTGGCTGTAGATGTGTGAGCTTACCGTCACATCGGGATGGTTGTATATGGTGATGGTGTCAGGGGTCACCCTCACATCCTCTACTAACAGCAGGTCAAGTGTGGCAGAGACGGGGCTCAGAGGATCAAACTAACACACAGGTGAACATAATACACATCAATCAGAGCTCAAATTCAGACAGAAGTTTAATAATGACTGAATATGTACAAATAAGAGGAATTATCTTCTATATTGTTGTTTGCTTAGCAACATGCTAATATGATTAGGACAGGAATAAGATTATATACACTGAACAAAAATATAAACGTAATACTTTTGTTTTTGCTCCCATTTTTCATGAGCTGAACTCAAAGATCTAAGACTTTTTCTATGTACACAAAAGGCCTATTTCTCTCAAATATTGTTC
>JAFVLL020021235.1:0-20231 GCA_021397915.2 Tor tambroides
ATTAAAAAAAAAAAAAAAAAAAAAATATATATATATATATATATATATATATAAAAGCAAAAAAGGCCTCTAAAATACCTTGCTCTATTCTTTTTCTATTCTATCTGTTTTCTTTTTATTTATTATATAATAAAAAAAAACCCACCTTGCTATGTGTACTGCATTAAGCTAACTGAGACTTGTCATAGCACTTGCATATCATTGCTCTTGTTGCTTTGGATAAAAGCGTCTGCTAAATGACTAAATGTATGTGTGTGTGTGTGTGTGTGTGTGTGTGTGTATATGTGTATATATATATATATATATATAAAATTTACAGTTATGATACTTTATTTCTGTATGTTTTTTGTGTTTCTTTGTAAATTTTCACTTTTTTGTTCATTTATTTTGTTATGATTTGTTTTTTACTGTTTCAATTTAGCTGAGAAGCTTATAACAGGTTTTTTTTGTGCCAACTTACCCCATATAGTGTGACGACATCCCTTTTGCCTTGTTGATTTATGATTTTTGGATTTTTTAACTTGGTCTAGTAAAAACCACCTGGCAAATAGATAAAACGATTAAAAACCCACTTTACCAACCATATTGCAACAGCCACTCGTGAGTTACTTTTGCAGGAAGTATCTAGTTTTATTTGTGTTTATGTGCATGGTGACCATACAACTGAGAAATTTGCTTGTCTCTGACTTCATTGAGAGTAAGGGCAGCTTTCAGGAAGCGCTTCATCAGATTGCACTTAGCGATTCCATGTCCTACTGAAGGAGTTCCTCTGACACGGGCCCACGGGAGCCGGCTGGCAGCGCTACAGTGCTTTGAAGTCGTCAGTGACAGAGATGATGTCTTAAATCAGCCTGTGTGACTCAATATTCTCTCTGGAATTTAGGGTCTGTCTAAACATTTCAGGTTTGTGTAGGAAGTCAACATGTGGGTGCAGCAGAAAGAGAAGAGTTGCCTGTGTTTAGACTAGCAATGCATTTTGCAAATAATGAGCTGTCATAATGTGGAAGCACCACGCAATACCATGGTTTGTGTTTATGGACACTTGGAAATGGTGTAGCAGCAGTTTGTGAAAACAAACGTCCCTGATTTCTTTCATGCCCGCAGGAATGATCGGCCCAGTGTTGAATCATGGGCCACAGTTAGCATCTGAACTAATGACCTGACGCGTAGAGATAAGACACGGTGCATTACATCAGCGCTCCAATTCTGTACCGCCATGTGAGAAACAGCAACAAGCTCGTGCTCGTACCGTCGGGCCGTGCCGTCGTCATGACAACAAAACAGAGGCCATTTGTTTGTGGTTTCTTTAGTTAATTGAAATGTTTTTAGTTTATTTTAAATAAAAAGCATGTAGGTTCTAAATGTCAACTAGCATCGCTGTTGATTGAGTTTACTAAAACATGCGCTTACGAAAAACTACATACTAAAGTATTTGTTAAAGTACTTGGAGAACTCTGTAAATACATCAAATATGAATCATTCAGTACTATAGTATATCAAAGTACTACGGATTTAGAACATGCGGCATGGTAGTGCCATGGTATTTGAATATGATATAATTTGTAAGTGTATAGGACCATGGCATGACCAAAGCACATGGTAATAACTTGCTATATGAATTTGGTTATCATTGAGTACCATAGTATATATCAGAGTAAAATGGTATCACAATGTGTTTGGGCTTGTACTGTACCATGGTATTCTTTGTGTTTCTTTGAGTACAATGTACTGTAAATATCAAAATATGATAAAAAAATTGATACTTTTATTTATCAAGGATGCATTAAATTGATCAAAAGTGACAGTAAAGACAATTATAATATTACAAAAGATTTGTTTCAAATAAATGCTGTTCTTTTCATCAAAAAACTTTGCTTTCATTAAAAAAATTATGAAGCAGCACAACTGTTTTCAACACTGATAATAATCAGAAATGTTTCTTGAGCAGCAAATCAGCATGTTAGAATGATTTCTGAAGGATCATGTGACACTGAAGACTGGAGGAATGATGCTGAAAATTCAGCTTTGATCACAGGAATAAATGACATTTTAAAATATATTCAAATAGAACATGGTTATTTTAAATATTTCATAAAATTACTGTTTTACCTGTATTTTTGATTGAATAAATGTAGCCTTGGTGAGCAAGAGACTTCTTTTCAAATCTTCAAAAAAGAATTTTTTAAATCCTTAAAACGTATGAACGGTAGTGTAATCCTTTGGTTATCATCACTTTACCATGGTACTTCCACAGTATTTTTTTTAGCAAGGGTAGTTAGTTAATATAGTTGTCACATTTTATGTCCATAGGAATCGGCTTCTTAATGGCATGTAAGAATAAGTCTGCAAGCGATCCATTATAAAATAGGGAAGTGTGTCTGTTTTTAAAGGAGTTGTTGCATATGAGCTGTGACATTGGGCATGTATAAAATGTTCAACTCTTCACCTGTTAGTACTCAAGGCTGTATAGCGTCAGTCTTCACTCCTTCAGGAAGGGTGTGTGTCTCTAAAAATGACACAGTCGTGGGACGCAGAATTAACATTATATCATTACAGCCAAAGCAGGCTCTGTGGTGAGATCATCTCTCTGCTGCAGCCCACACCTATTGTCAGAAAAAAATGTGGCGGCGAGCCAAAAGCATTACTGCAGACGCTGAGAGATCTGGGGTCGCTCGTGGCTTTGTGCTTTTTCTGCAGAACTCTTACAAAGCAGAAATCATGGATCTTTTTTCTGATGAATTTGTTGCGACATACTACTAATTACTAATTTGATTTTTAGTTTATTCTTTAATCCAAAGTGATTTGAGTACATTCAAAGGAACAGTTCACCCAAAAAATGAAAATCAGCTGAAAATGTACTCACCCTCAGGCCATGCAAGATGTAGATGAGTTTGTTTCTTCATGGGAACAGATTTGGAGAAATGTAGCATTCCATCACTTGTGAATGGGTGCCGTCAAAATGAGAGTCCAAACAGCTGATAAAAACATCACAATAATCCACAAGTAATCCACACCACTCGTGTGTCTTGTGAAGTGAATATCTGCATGTTTGGAAGAAGCAGATCCATCAATAAGATGTTTTTAAATTATGGATTGGTATTTTGGCCAGAAGTTTGTGTCGTTTTTATCAGCTGTTGGACTCTCATTCTGACGGCACCCATTCACTGCAGAAGAGCCATTGATGAGCTATGATGGAATGCTGAATTTCTCCTAATCTGTTCCTATGAAAAAACAAACTCGTCTATATCTTGGATGGGTACTCACTAGGGTGAGTAAAGTAACATTATAAATATTGTTAGTGTGATACGAGAGTTTCATCACTTTAACTTATTTCCTCCATCCTCAGTTTTACTGTACAGGAAATGACATCATCTTCCTCCCATCGGAAAGGCATCTGTTCATCTGGTCATTCATCCACCGTGACCAGAACCATACGGCCATATGAAAACATGCTTATCAGTAACGTTTGCTCATCAATCACAGCCGTGCAGGACAAAGGAGATCGCTGTGATACAAACGACTCCCAAAGCGTGTATGAAGCTAACACTGAAGTCATTACACATCGAGTGTTTCTCATTCTGGGTCAGCAGATGTCTTTCTGAAGGAGGTGATTTTGAAGGAGCCGTTTGTGCAATGGAAAGAATGTTCCAGATAGCAGAGCTATTCCTGAGAAAAGGCACGTCATATTGCATCACTGCCGCAGTCTTTGCTGACCGTGGGTCATTCTCAGTGCCGTCTGTTTCTAACAATTTCAGGATTTTTTGTTTTTATTATTATGATGTTGACTTGACTTGTGCTATTGCACAAATTTGGCTTAGTGTTTATTTCCAAATCCCTATCCTGAGACCAAAATTTCTTACTCTAATCGCCTTGTGGTGAATTCAAGATATTTTCACTAAACTTAGCACAGTTTGCTAACTGTCTGAACTGTTTTTTGTTTTTTTTTGTAGTGCACTGCAAAATATACAAATAATTCCATTGTTTCAAAGTTCATGATTCTCTATCTACCTGTTCTATTGTTTCATCCATCCATCCCTCCATCCATCTTTTGTTCTACCATTCTGTCATTCCATCCATCCATCCATTGTTTTAACATTCCTTCCATCCATCCATCCGTCCATCATATCTGTTGTTCTATCTATCATTCTATCATTCCATCTACATTTATCCATCATCCATCCATCCATTCACCCATTTAGCATTCTATCATTTTATTCATTTATTGTTCTATCCATCCATCCATTGTTTTATTGTTTCTTCCATCCATCCATCGCATCTATTGTTCTATCTATCATTCTGTTGTTTCATCTACATCCATCCATCCATTTAGCATTCTATCATTCTATCCATTTATCGTCCTAGCCATCCATCCATCCATTTTCTGTCTATCATTCTTTCGTTCCATCCATCCATGTATTTTTCTATCTGTCATTCCATTGTTCCATCCATCCATCCATCCATCCATCTATTGTTCTTTCCTTCTGTCCATCAGTCCATCCATCCATCTATCCATTCAGTTATTCATCGGTCCATCCATCCATTCATCCATCGTTTTATCGTTCCATCCATTTGTTTGTGCAAACATTCATCCTGTCATTCTATTTATGACTTTCTACTTTTTTTCCCACCTCAGGCCCCTTTTTCCATCCATCCATCCATCCATCCATCCATCCATCCATCCATCCATCCATCCATCATATCTATTGTTCTATCTATCATTTTATCATTCCATCAACATCCATCCAACATCATCCATCCATTCATCCATTTTCCATTCTATCGCTCAATCCATTTATCGTTCTATCCATCCATCCATATCTGTTGTTCCATCCATCCATCCATCCATCCATCCGTCCATCCATCCGTCCTATCATTTGTCCTATCATTGAATATGATTATTCAACTGAATATAATTATAAAACAGATAGTTCCGGTCCTTGATTCTGATTGGTTGAGCCATGTTCGAAGCTGTTGTAAATTACTCTACAAACATACACCTCTTTGTCTCTGTATCTGTGTGTTGCTCGGCAACCACTTTGTTGCAACCACAATCGTTTCTGAGGAACGACATTGTTGGGCAGGAGAATGTTTTTATTAATATCATTGCATTTTTTTTGCTTTGTTTTATTTTGTGAAACCTTGCAACGTATATGGAATAAGTCCACGTCGTGCCAAACAACACCCCTTAGCTGTTATAAATTCACTGTAGACCATGACGTCTTGGGGCTTAATGCTTTATTACAGCCTGCATCTTCCACAGAAGCCACTACATTCTGTTACATTTATACATAATTGTGTAAAGACAGAGGTTTTGTTCATTCTGTCTGTGATTATTTTGCTATAATGACTGACTTTATTTTACTTCTTACATGGTATTCAGGACAGTGGGCTAGAGAGACACAGAGATGAGAAAAGAGGCAAATTTCAGTACAGTAGTATACTGCGTGACCATCATAAAGTACAGTATTAGAGTCCTCTTGAACTCTCACCTAAAACGCAACTCCACGTTTTCATCATGTGCCATTTTAAACTAGGCTGTAGTTTATGATTCCTATTTTTATATGCACTCTTCAACCTCTCTCTGTCCTCTCTCTCTATCCCTATCTCTCTCTCTCCTTCCCATGTAGGGTGACATCAGGTCACATTTATTAGATTAAGGCTGTGGTCCTCATCATGCCAGCGCTGGACGGCTCATCGCCCACATGCTTGTTGAATGACAGTTTGCGCTCTGAATGAGTTTGAGCACTTCCTTACAATTGTCAGATGTGTTTGTGTTTTTGTTTTCTTTTTCCCCCATATCACTGGACCACATAAACATAGCTTAAAATGCCTTTATGCATTTGTCACGTGCTTTATCTGCAACTTGCATTGCATCCGAGGTGCGCATTTACATTTTTATCAGATTCAATATCCATTTGAATAACGTGAAATAATAGATCGTTCAGTCAGATCAGGAATTTGTGTTAAAGGTGCCATAGAATGGAGAACTGTATTTACCTTGGCATAGCTGAATAATAAAAGTTCTGTACATGGAAACGACATACCGTGAGCCTCAAACACCATTGTTTCCTCCTTCTAATGTAAATCTCGTGAATAAAAAAGACGACTGAAAAATAGGCAAATCAGAACATAACACCGACTGTTACGTAACAGTCGGGATCACTAATAGTTACGCCCCCAACATTTGCATATACCCGCCCATGTTCTAGGCCAGCCGCCAGCCGTGAAGAAACAAGCGAGGACAACAGCGAAAATGGCAGATCATGGAAATAAATGTTATGTTCAGGCTGTGCAGGGGATGTGAAGTGCAGGGATGGGTTGGTGTCTGTATTCAGAAAGGCACGGAAAGCAAATAACGCGAGCCACTGAATGGACATGGTTAGCTCGTTGCTAGCTGTAGCCTGTTACAGTACATAAGATTTCACTTACCACATAAACAGAGTAAGGAGAGATGACGGAGGATGATGGCGAATGCTTTACAGATCCTGAGCACCAATGACAAGCATCTGATCTTGTAAAATGTGTGGTAAGTATACTGCTGCTCCATAGTATAAACAGAGTACATGCGATTGTGCATTTGAAAACGGTTTCAATGCCCAGCATATTAATAGTGGCTCCCTGATGCCCGCATTTTATTTACAGTATAATTACCCAATGATATAACTGCGCGAGAAAGTACTGAAATATATATTTTCCCTAGTTTCCTTCCTGTAAGCTACTGAAATGAGCCGCACTGTGAAACAGCCAATCAGAGCAGAGCTCAACATTAATATTCATGACCCTTCCACATAAGCCAATAACAGACTGTTTCATTCCAGGGAGAAATCCTAGGGTTGTAAATGGACATGTAAAACTGTTTCTGGAGAATTTTTGCCCTTACCTAAGCCACATACCTTCTATGTAGATATCAGAGAACAATTTAAAATATTGTATCAATCCATTCTATGGCACCTTTAAGATGTATTTGATGTTGACTTTGACTTTAAGTGCATTCATGCACAAATAGCTGGTGTGCACTTGTGATATGGGTATTTTTAGCGGCTCACTCTACAGGAAGGTACAGGAGGAAATGGCAGATGGTTAGAGCTTGTGCCGTCACAGGAAGTGTTTTGTCTGATGCATGAGTGTTGTAGGTATTGTACAATACTTGTGATGAGAACATGACTGGAGTTGTATAGGGAAGAGTGCACGGTAAACATGTTACAGAGAAAAAAAGTGCATTCTGTTACGCTCATTTCAGCATCAACTTTGTCTCAGATGTTTCTCCTAAAATGTGTTGAGAGCAATAAAAATGGACAGAAATTTGACTGCATCTAAAAATCTTACTCTATTTTATTTTTTTAATTTTAGTCCAATTTTCCAATTAGAATATGCAAAAATCTTTAACATAATTACATTTAATTCAGTATTAAGAGTTGTTTTCAGTATTTTGTCTTACTGCACTTGTTTTAAGTGTAAAAAAAATCTGGCATATTTAAGATGCATTCCTTAAAATTAAGTCTTACATGTATCTTGTTTTAAGAACATTTAGACATTTTAAGTGGAAAACTAGTCAAGATGATTCATTAAAATTAATGTAGCCTTACAGAGCTATAAAATGAATGCCTTGGGAGCAATAAAAATACGTAAATTTGACAGTTGGCATACACCAAGTATAAATCCTACTTTTAACAAGCATTTTAATTTAACTTTCCGGTTAAAATATCTAAAAATCTTCAAAATGTAATTGCATTGCACAATATTAAGACTTCAGAAAGTGTATTTTGTCTTACTGCACTTGGCAGATTTATCCACTTGTTTAATGTATAAAAATCTGGCATATTCAAGGATTTGTATACATTTCAACTGAAAAACAAGTCCAAACAACTCATTAAAATTTAATTGCGGCATAAAATGAAATGCATTAATGTGGACAGCAATGTCTCAAAGTGATCTGAGCTGCTGCTGATCTTTAGAGGAGACACATCTCCAGTTTTCTCTCCCTCAGAAGAAACATTTGAGAAAAAGGCTACTTCAGCAAGTCTTTTGCATTCAGTTGTTGCTCTCGTTGAGAAAAAATTAAATATGTAAGTCATTTATTTTAATTTCATGTGTGTTAATAACTTTCCAGGGATTATTTCGGACATTTTTCTTAAAATAAAGCAAGGTAAATCCTAAGAATGACCTATTTCTCTCTCTCAGAGTGTTAAAATAATGACCGTATGATGAGCTTAATTTTGGCAATCATATGATCAAAACAAACGCAGCGCGTCAGTTGTGCCAGACGAATAGTCAATGTGACAGATTCTCTGCCCTTATTTAGTCACAGTCCTCCAGGCTTCACACGGCTGAGACAAACTCTGACGTTTTCCTCCAGAACTGGAGATGTCTGTGTGTCTGTGTGGGTTCAGGACCGTCTCTCTGTGTGCTGGAGGATGGGGGAGGAAATATTTACACAACTGTTACCACCTGCCATTATGTCGTTTAACACTGGTTATCTGGTTGAGGTTGATGGGGCTGAAACCAAGGAGGTCTGTAATACCTTGAGAAAGTCTGTTTGCATTTCTGTTTATTTCAGTGGTGCATGGTTTTACTAGTGCATGCCAGTGCTGTTGTTATGGTTAAAAAATATATAAAAATGAATGAATAAATAAATAAATAATACACATACATACATGCATGCATACATACATACATTCATGAACAAACAAACATTTTTGTTATTTGAAATAAAAAGTAATAAAATGAAATATTAGATGAAAACTTAAACCAAAATTAGAAATGTTGCCTTGGCATCTTACTGAAATAAGTTTAACTTAAAATACTAAAATTACTAACTGAAATGAAACTAAAACAAAATTTAAAAAAAAAAACAAAAAAAAAAAAAACAATTTATAAGTATTTTAAAAAATAAATAATAAAAATGACAAAAGCATTCTTGTATATTTTAGTGACAGTTCTACTAGTGCATGTCAGTGTTGAAATATTTTTGTTAATTGTAATAAAGCTGAAATAAAATGAAATATTAGATGAAAACTTAAAATAAATGAAAAAATGTAATTTTTGCCTCTGCTTCTAACAGAAATAAGTTCAAGTTATAATTTTAAACTTACTAATAAAAAAAATCTTAAACTGAAATAAAAAATAAATGAAAAGGTTTTTTTTATAAATATTGAATAAACAAACAAACAAATAAATAAATATATAGCTTGGGGAAAAAATGGAATATAAATATTAGCTGAAAAACATAAACTAAACAAAAATGAGAAGTATTGCCTTGGCACGTAACTGAAATAAGTTTCAGTTAAAATATTAAAATTACTAACTGAAATAAAAACTATTTATAAAAAAAAAATGACAAAATAATATAACTAAAAAAAATGTAACCAAAATAAAAATATTAAGTAAATAAAAGCTTATTCAAAACATTAATAAATATAAGTATATAAATAATACTAAACCATATTTGTTTTTTTATTTTTTGTAATGATGTTTTTTTATAGAAAAATAATTTATTTAATTTCTTTTTTTTCATTTCTTTTTTTTAAATATGCATGGTTGGTATGAGCCGGTTTTTATGATCCCAGATTAGCCATACTGTTATGCCAACAAAGAATGTGCCGGTATTTGAGTGTGTATCCATGTGCATCAAGCTCCAGCAGTATGCATGACTAAATACAAACGAAGTGCCACTGATGCTTGCCCACCTCCGCTGAAAATTCCCCGAGAATCTGAGGAATTAATTATCACAGGAGCTGCAAGTAACCAGCATTCATTCATGGCATTTGGCCGTTTAAATTCCCCAGGAGACATGCGTGTAACAAAACCGATAGCTGTGAAGTTAAACATCCTCGATTGGATTGGTGGATGAAATGTGAGTGTTTCTGGTGTCTCCTGTGCACAAGTGTGTCTCTCGCTATAAATACTGCTCAATTTCAGCAAGGAGCAGCTGCGTAAAGCGCCCGGGGAGCTCTTCAGGAGCGAGGTGCATATTCTCAGTGTAAATATAAGACAAACTCTCATTTATATCTCCCAGCTGCCTCCGTCTCCAATAATAACAGAGCTAAGGTCACCCCGAATCTCTCGGGCATAATCAAAGTTAAAAATACACCCGTCTCCAGTTAGAGAATTGAGGTTTGTGAAAAACTCCAATAGATCGAACTCTCATTTAAATGACTGTTTGGGACGGCATCAGTCTGTCAACAGCTTCTATATATTTTTGGATTTCATCATAGAGGACATAATGAACGTTTGTGTGTATACAAGTGTTGTCATTGCTATTTTGGACAGGGATTGAATGTCATAACAGAAGCACAACAAATCAAAGTCACCATCAAAATGAAAACACTCCCATGGCCGCAACTGTGCAACACGCTTCTATTAATAACACAAATACTTTCTGCAACAATTCGTCTGCCAGGGTTTTCCCATCTTTGGTTACTTGCTGCTTTCATCAAAGTCACTCCAAACTTTGTTCAAATGCCTGAGATTAAGATATTGATTATTTGTGTTTATATTATGTTTATTCTTTAAGATTATTCAGATCAGTATATTGAATTTAATCTATCTGTCTGTCTGTCTGTCTATCAAATATGTATAATATTAAGTTTTTTTATATTTTGTACATTAATAGCTTTTTATATAATTTTTATATTATGTATAATAATACACTTTATATTTATAAATTATATAATAATAAAATACAAGAAATGTCATAGTATGGGATTTTATTTCTCACTTCATACTGTAAAACCTGTACACATTAGATGTGAAATACTTTTATATATTAGAAATGTTATATAAAGCAATTAAAAATAGTAAATAAAAACAGTATAAAATATAAAGTATACATACATTATGTATGATAAAGTTGTAATATATATGTATATATATATATATATACAGTGCCCTCCAAAAGTATTGGAAGAGTAAAGACAAAATTGCTCTGTTGGCTGTGGAGTCAATACATTTACGAATATAATTAAAAGATGAATATGAGACAAAACTGCAGAATGTCACATTTTATTATTAGCTGTTTCAACACACGTTTTACCAAATAAAAAGAACAGCACTTTTAGAGTTTCATCCCTCTATCTGATGTGAGCATAAGTATTGGAACAGATGCTTCACGGGTCTTTCTAAGTGATCAGCTGTGTCCTGTTGCATTAATTATTTAGTTATTAAAAGCAGGGAATATGTCGTATCAGTTATATCCATTACTTCTGCATTCTGAGTCTTGCATTCGATGATGACGACACACAAACCAGGATGAAGACGAAGGAGTTGACTTTGAGAGGAAAGCAAGCAATTTGGATGCTAAAAGAAAAGGACGAACTCAATTAGAGCTATAGCAAAAACAACGGGCATGGAGAAATCAAGAGTCTGGAAACCACCAGCGACACCAGCAACCAACAACGACCTGATCGGCTGAGAAAAATAACAGTAGTTGATGACAGACAAATCATAAAAGCTGTGTCTGTAAAAATCACCAACAACCTCCAGAAAGCTGGGGTGATGCACTGACAATCTACTGTCCTCAGGAGACTTTGACACAGAATTACAGATGCTACACAGCAAGATGCAAACCTCTGACCAGCACCAAAAACAGAAAGACAAGATTCGAGTTTGCAAAAAAGCACAAAGGTGAGCCAGTAGAGTTTTAGAACTGAGTTTATGGACCGATGAGTGATGTGAAAAGATGAGTGATGGGAAAGCAAAAATGTGGAGAAAAAGTGAAGTGCAAATGATCCCAAGTATACAGTCTCATCTGTAAAGCATGGTGGAGGTGGTGTCATGGCATGGGCATGCATGGCTGTCTCTGGAACAGACCCTCTCAATTTTAATGATGACAATGTATGATGACAGTAGCAGAATGAATTTGAAAGGGTACAAAACCATCTTGCCCACCAATATTCAAGAAAATGCAATTCATTGGGAAGCACTTCATATTGGATCAGGACAATGACCCAAAATACCCTGCCAGTTCAGTCAAGGAGTTTATCAGGGCAAAGAAATGGAAAGTCTTAGATTGACTTGGGCAATCTCCCATTTAAATCCAATTGAACATGAATTTCACCAGCTGAAGAGGAGAGTGAAGGCAGAAACTCCCCAAAACAAGCAACAGTTGGAATTGGCTGCATTAAGGCTGGGAAAAGTATTTCAAAGGATGAGACCAAGAGTCTGGTGATGTCTATGGGTCACAGAATCACTGCTGTGATTGTGCACAAGGGATCTGCAACTAAATAATAGCGTTTAATCTTTTATATCTGCCTTATGTTCAACTGTCCCAATACTTATGCTCGCATCAATGAGTGGGATGAACTCTAAAAGTGCTGTCCTTTTTATTTGGTAAAACATGTATGTGTTGAAACGGCTAATAATAAAATGTGACATTCTGTAGTTTTGTCTAATATTCATCTTGGAAATGTCTTGACTCCACAGCCAACAGAGCAATTTTGTCTTTACTGTTCCAATACTTATGGAGGGCACTGTATATATATATATATATATATATATATATATATATATATATCATTTAATTATTATTTTTCTCATTTATTATTTCTCATTTAATTTGTATATCTTTTGACAGTATCAGATATCATACACAACACGTTATTATTATATAAACGTATATTGATACTACGTATATATATATATATATATATATATATATATATTAGTATTTATATACATATTTATGATCAAATTTTAATGGTAGATGGATGGATAGATAGATTAGTAGATAATAATTTGTCTGTCTTTGTTTATAATATATAATAATAGTTAGAATGGCATGCACTTGAAAAGAGCTGCATGAATTAATAGTCTGAAAAAGCTTCATTTCGATTAGGCTAGTTCTCATACTGTTCCTCAAATGTGTGGCCTTTATGATCTAATTCAGCATAGTGAACTGAACATCTTGTTTTAATAATAAGTTCTAAATAGTATCGTTTCTGCAATTTCATCAGACTCAGTTGATGGAACGTGAATGGTGAGATGTGTGTGGATGAATAAGATCTCTCTGAGACCTCTTCAAAGCGTCTAGTCAGGCAGATAGGTTGTGTAGATCATTTGGAGGCAAAATACATGACATGCTTCAACAAAAAATCACAATGTCATCGTTGGGCCTCATGCTCATTCATCCCTCCCTGTCTCTGCCTCTCTCCTGCCTTTACCTTTCTCTCTCTCTAAAGAATCCCACATAAATCTGCACATGGAACATGCCGTGGGCACAGTGCAGATATTATAGTGCTAACCATTTAAAATATCAAGAGTTGGCTCAGAGCTTAAGACTGCAGACATTTGATATGAGAGACTTTTGTAAGAAAGGGTCCGCTAGTGGTTACTTTTTACTTCACTTGGAACATACACTGTAAAAAAAGGTGTTAAATTACTATAAAACCTGGCAATTGCATGATTTTTTTGGCTATATATAATTGCAAGTACCTTGACCATGTAAATCCATTATATATATTGTACAGTTGCAAATAACTGAATAATCAGATGCACAGCAAAAATTATATTGTTCCTCAGCATTTTTTTTTTTTTCCAGTACAAATATCGATACATTGAGTTGAGATGTAAAATGACTTAAAGGACTAGTTCACCCCAAAATAAAAATTTGCTGAACATTTACTCATCCTCAGGCCATTCAAGATGTAGATGAGTTTGTTTCTTCATCTGAACAGATTTGGAGTAATTTAGCATTACATCACTTGCTCAGCAATGGATGCTCTGCAGTGAATGGGTGCCGTCAGAATGAGAGTCCAAACAGCTGATAAAAACATCACAATAATCCACAAGTAATCCACACCGCTCCAGTCCATCAGTTAAAGTCTTGAGAAGACGAAATCTGCGTGTTTGAGAAGAAGCAACAAATCCATCATTGAAACATTTTCAAACCATTGATTCCAGCTAAAATATATAGTCCATAACCCATATTACACTTCCTCCAGTGAAAAAGTTGTCTCATCTGAATCAGGAGGGAAAAAAACAGATCAAGCACCGTTTACATGCGAAAACAATTCTAAACAATTGTGTGGGTGGATTTTGATGTGAGAGACAACAGGAGATGGACTTTTTCACTGGATTTTTGGATTATGGACTCGTATTTTGTCCAGAAGCAATGGTTTAAAGTTAAAATGTCTTAATGATGGATTTGCAGCTTTTGGCTTCACAAAATGTTATGGACTGGAGTGGTGTGGATACTTGTGGATTATTGTGATGTTTTTATCAGCTGTTTGGACTCTCATTCTGACGGCACCCATTCACTGCAGAGCATCCATTTCTCCAACTATGTTCTGATGAAGAAACAAACACATCTATGTCTTGGATGTGCCAATGGGGTCTTAAAAATCAAATTAATTCAAAGGTAAACCTATTTTTCTTACCCAATTTGCAGAGTTATTTGACTTCTCAAATACATGTATCTTGTTTTAGGAATGTTTAGATATTTGTACTAGAAAATAAGACAAAAATACAGAGGAAGAACACTTTACAGTGTGCTGAAAGCTGTTAGATGTTTTATTGTTCTAACTGTGTGATATTTTCAGGAGCTTGTCTCTGGTGTATCTGTGGATGATGTTCATCTTTCTTTGCACCTGCAGGTGAAGATGAGGTCCAGGAGCAGCGATATGGAGGGGCCAGAGAACAGACCACTGAAGCCGCTCGCTAAAATCCACAGCACTGAGAAAGAGAGAAGCAAACAAGAGCTGATGAAGAAGAAAAGCAAAGCTCGGGAGGAAAAAGAGAGCAGTGAGGAGAAGGCTGTTTCTGGGACTTTGCAAAAGCCTCAGAAGCCTCGTGAGATGCAGCAGAGGAGAGCCCAACTGATGGACCTCTCCAAAGAAGATCTCATCCATCTGCTGGGAGTCATGGAGGGAGAAGTTCAGGTGAGGTTTGACTGCATGATGACAAGAAAAATTTGATTCACAAATAATTACAAAGAAATGGCAAGTAACACAGTGAATTAAAGGTGAAATTTTGAAGCAGAAAGACTGAAATAGTATTTTCTTGTAAAACATACTCCAATAATCTTTGAAAAGCATCATTGATGTTCAAAAAGGAATTAAATAAGATGCCAGAAGGATTATGACTCTTTATGCACTATTTCATAATAATATATTATGATTTTACAAAACAAACAGTGAGTAAATTGTAATGTTTTGAGTTATTGTATTGTATTGAGTGTCATGGTTTTGTTAGGGCACTAGCATAAATACAGTATGATCTGATTAGGTACTGGACATTTTGGTTATTGAACATTAGGTACTAGACATTTTGGCACTACCATTCATAAGTTTGGGGTCACTTAGATTTTTTTTATATGCTTCCATTCAGCAGGGATGCATTAGATTGTTCAAACGTGACAGTTACGGCATAATGTCACAAAAAAAGTTGTTCTTGTGAACTTTCTTCATCAAAAATCGTATTAAAAACTGTTAACACAAATATTTGAAGCAACACAACTGTTTTCAACATTGATGATAATCTGAAATGTTTCTTATGCGGCAAATCAGCATCTTAGAATGATTTCTGAAGGATCGTGTGACACTGAAGACTGGAGTAATGATGCTGAAAAATTCAGCTTTGCATCACAGAAATAAATTACCTTTCAAAAACGTATTCAAATAGAAAAGAATTCTTTTAAATTTTAATATTTTTTTTTAACAGTATTACTGTTTTTACTTTAATTTTGATCAAAAATGCAGCCTTGGTGAGCAAAAGAGACTCTTTTTTTTAATGAAATCATTTTACCAACCCTGAACTTTTGAACAGTAGTGTAGGTAATTTGAATAGAAATTTGCATACTGCACACAGTATACATACGATATAGTGAGAAAATTGTAAAAGAAGTATGATAGTGTGATGGTCTTTACACAGCCAATGTCATACGGTTGTTAGTGTCCAGGTTTAAAGGAAGCATACAGCTCCCCCTGCTGGTGCTCAATGAGAATGTAACAGTTTGCACCTATTTTAATTTTTTATCATTTTTATTAAAACTAGTTCATTTTTATCATGTTCGTAAACAGAATGACAATTGATTCAGCAAACGACAAATGCTTAGGGAAGTTTTTAAAGGTAGTTTACAGTGTAAAAATTTTTTTTTTTTTTTTTTTAAAGTTGTCAGTAAAACATTATTACTGATTGACAATTATTGATTAACAAGATTATTGGAGAATGTTTTACAAGAAAATATTTATAATTTAGTTTAATTCAATGTGTTCCAGTTTTTTCGCAATTTTTTGTGAAATTTAGCAATTTCTAAGTGAAAACCGGTGTAGAAAATTGTTTCAACATCAAACATTTTTCATTGTAGTATGTATTCTTAAAACATAGGATACTATGGCATGCCATATGTCTTGGAAATACTGTGGTATTTGAATATGATAAACATTCAGTAACATGGTATGCTGTATATCAAAGCACTAGGGTACCACAGTAAAGCAGTGATCGTATCCTTTAGGCCCGTGAAGACATTATCCACACGCTGCAGTCTGAGAGAACACGACCTGAAGTTCTGGAGGCTCATTACGGATCTGCGGCTCCTGTCAAACCTCTTCAAGCTCTGCAGAGAGACAGTCTGATGACCAGCGGAGACTTGATTAGAGACGACGTCTACGAGATCCCTATGATAGAGGTGAGGAACACTGCCTCATTAATCTCTAAACCTGAATTTACATACTGTTGTGTCAGTGCAAGCAGTTTATGATGGCACTAATCATTCTGTCTCTAAAGCTGGACCGTTTGGAGGAGAAGCACCGTGAGACGTACAGACGTATGTTAGAGCAGCTGCTCTTGGCTGAGAAATGCCACCGACGCACCGTCACCGAACTGGACAACGAAAAGCGCAAACACGCCGACTTCATGAACAAAAGCGATGATTTCACCAACCTGCTGGAGCAGGAGAGAGAGAGGTGAGGAGACGAGCTTTACACAGGAATAAATCGGACATTTCAGTCAACAGTGTGCATGGTTGTCAGTAAAATCTGCTCATGAAGTGGAAAAAAATGCGTGGATAATTTTCGTACAGGGATATAATGAAGCGTGACATTCCAAAGTTTCTTTTATTTTATCTGAAACTGTTCATTTACTATCATTGATTGACTATTGCAGTTTGTATTAGTATTTTGAGTTTTTGATTTTTATTTGACATTTTCAGTAATTTTGTATAATTTATGTTAGTTTTTTTAAAGGTTTGTATTGTTTTTATTTCAGTTTTATTCTATATCATGAAATGTTATTCTATATCAGTTAATGTAAATTTAATTTAAAGTAACAAGATCTATATATTTTTTTAATGGATTTAGTTTTAATGAAATATAAAAATCCTTCCCTGAAATGACTAAATTACACAGTAACAAGATTCAAAACTATAATTGAGATTTAAATTTTTAATTGCGTCATGTTGATTCAACAAATGACTTAAGGTGATTTTCTACGATGTAAAAAATGTTTTTTCAAAGATTGTAAATAAAACAAAGTTCATTGCGGTGTGTTTTACAAGAAAATACTATTTCATATTTTCTACTTCAAAATTTCATGTTTAATTCTATGTGATACTTGCAGTTTCTTTGTAATTGTGAAATTTACAAGCAATTTCTAAGTGAATATTGGTGTAGAAAATTGGTTTTAGGCCAGTTTTTTTTTAGTGTAGTGTATGTTCACAACTGTACGTATAGCAAACACGTCTCACCATTGCTTCATTTTAAAGTGACTACACTCATGTGGCGCTGTGAATTGCACATGATTGAATTGATGAACACAGGCTGTCCTAAATCACACAAAGGGGCTTATAGCGGCGGATGATGGGGCGACAGCATCAGAGAGGCCTGTTGTTAGCGTGGGGTTCTTTTGAGAATGTGAAACAGGCAGATTGAGGCTCTGTAGAGCTCCAGTCATTAGACCAGCGTCATCTGAGCTATATATGGACACGAATAGACTCAAATGAACATAAATGACAACATGGAGAGCTCTGGGGATCACAGCTTTTCTGGAAGCTCAGCGTGTCGTCATATTGAAGGGATCAGAGCAGATAAATACATGTGTATGAAGAAGTCTCTGGTGCTCACCAAGGCAGCATTGTTTGATTAAAAAAAACCACTAAAAGCTGAATTGTCAGCATCATTCCTCCAGTCTTCAGTGTCACACGATCCTTCAGAAATCATTCTAATATGCTGATTTGCTGCTCAAGAAACATTTCTGATTATTATCAATGTTAAAAACAGTTCTGCTGCTTCGCATATTTTAGAAATCTTAATAGATGTGGAGATAATGTGAAGATCAGTTTATGCATCCTTGCTGAATAAAAGTATTTATTTAAAAAAAAAAAAAAAATCAACTGACAACAAGCTTTTGAATGGTAGTATATTTTTCCGATTTAATATTATGAAAAGCTCTCGTATGCTACTTTCAAATGATTTATTAAACAATATATTTATCTTTGGAAAATCAGGTGACTCATAACTGCAAAATCCAAACAATTCCTGACAGAGACAATGAGATCATTCATATTCTGATAAGACCCCTATAGTGGTCCACCACAGTCACGGTCCCCTGGCTTCCCGTTTACCACTCTCAACTTGACTTTTTTTCTTGAATTGAATGAACCTGAAATATGCTCAGTTGTCTCCAAATGAAAATTTGTGATGGACTGTATGGTGCTCTACACGTGCATTTTGAAAGACACTAATTATAGTATAAATATAGATTGAATCTAAAATGGAGCTCATTTGTGTGATGCACTGTCAAAAAAAAAAAGTCATGGCAAATCTATAAAAACACAATTTGTTGTTTGTTGCGGTGGCACCGTTCAGTCGCACTCCTTCCTTCTACTTATCACGCTCATCTCCAGCCTGTGTGTGTTTGCACATTCCTCCATAATTCTCTCATTTCAGAGATTCATAGCAGGTGAGGTCACGCCAGCGCCGCGCCACCTGGGACCGAACGCGGGGCGATGGCGGGGAATCCCGCCAGGAATATAAAACTGCTGTGTGTTGAGCTTCTTGTAGCATCCGCAATGCCATTCCTCCTCAAATTACCCCTCTCTCTTTCACATGACATTTACACTTGCTGTTTTTCCTCTTGAAGTCCCACATTCTAGAAAGCCTGTAATCTGAGGAGGACAACTAGTTTTGTTCTTTGATTGACATATAGGTCAGAGAAAGACAGATACTAATGATTTTACCGTCAACAAGTGTGTTGTGTTTCATGAAGTCAACATGGAATCAAAATACATATACATATTCCTTTATTGTAAATTGAATGAACCTTTTTGGAACTTTTTGGAACCTGTGATATTTTATTCTTCGATGAATTAAAAAGTTAGAAAGAACTGCATTTATTCAAAATAGATTTTTTTTCTCTCAATATAAGTCTTTATATTATCACTTTTTATCAATTTAACACATCCCTGATGAATAAAAGTATTAGTTTCTTTCAAAAAAAGAAAAAAAAAAAAGGAAAAAATGTACTGGGCCCAAACCTTTAAACAGTAGTGTGTATTGTTTCAAAAAATGTCTATTTTGAATAAATGCAATTCTTTTTAACTTTTTACTCAAAGAATCCTTAAAGCATCACAGTTTCCAAAAAAAAATATTAAGCATTTCTAACATTGATAATAAATCAGCATATTAGAATGATTTCTGATAGATCATGTGACACTGATGCTGAAAATTTAGCTTTTGCATCACAAAAATCAATTATATTTTAAAGTATATTAAAATAGAAAAACGTTATTTTAAATTGCAATAATATTTCACAATATTACAGTTTTTTTCAGTGTGTTTGACCAAATAAATGCAGCCTTGAAGAGACTTCTTTCAAAAACATTACAAATCTTACTGATCCTAAACTTTTGAATGACAGTGTCTATATTTTTTCCTTTGTTAATAATTTAGTTTAACTCGGAAATGTCACATTATAGAAGTAAAATACATTGCAAATGCCGCTTCATGTTTACAGCAATATAAAATCCAGCATTTAAGTAAATCTTACAAAAAAAAAAAGGCAGAGAAAAGGGTGTTTAGTGTTTTCTAGATTGTTGCTAGGTGGTTGCTAAGGTGTTTTAAAAAGTTGGGATCCAATTTACAGATTTAGGGGATTTTTCTCACCCGTTTTATCATCCTCCAGGAAAATGTAATGTCTGATCGCTCGAAGCAATAGCATATCATTTGTGTCTGGAGTTGCACATCAAAGTTTGGTTCTCACTGTAGGTATGTTAGCAAGCATCACCAATTAAAACTACATCT
>JAFVLL020021236.1:0-10156 GCA_021397915.2 Tor tambroides
TTAATTAAAAAAAAAAAAAAAAAAAAAAAAAAACTGGTAACAAACAATATGCAGACCAGATTTTGTTATCAAGTAGTGGAATATCAAAACTGAAGGAGTGACTTGAGGTTCAGTGAATTTAAAGGGGAAATAATTATAGTTTTAAAAAATAATAGTGATATTGAACACAAAAATGGCTCAACACCAGAGGGAGCCAAACCACCAATTTTGAGATAATCTATCAGTATGACAAAGATAGACCACAAGGGCAAGAGACACACATCCACTCATTTTCTGCTTTATTTATAGACGAGGAACTCTGTAACAAGATAGATTCCATTGAAAAATTCAAAGATCTCATTTAATTACATCAACCCAACACCTCGACCCAAGTTTGTTTGACTCTAACAGGTACAAGAGATGATAAAACTGAGTCAATACACAAAACTTAAATCTGGAAAAGGCACCAAATAAATACAAATAAATATACAGTCGAATCAATCCCAGAGAAAAATAAATAGTGTTACAAAAAAAAAAAAAGAAAAAAATCTGAGAGCAAACTTTCTGGCTTTGTACAAATCCCCCATGCAATCTTCAAGGACTGATACAGAACATTCTTTCACTGGACTCCACTTCGAAAATCCTAAAAGCTGCACTGTTTTTTAATGTATAGAGAGCAACTGGGGGCCCAAGTTAGACCCATACTAGAGAGTCCAGGCTGTTTATATTCTCCTCGACCAGCAAGGTGCTCATTGTGGATGCGTTTCCACCAGCCTCGTGTCTCTCTGTGTTTCTAGTCCTCTCTTTCAAGAGCCTGCACTTGCTCAGTCTGCTGCAGAACCTTGAGAGGAACCCAGAGCCAGACAGTAAGAACATCCAGGCCCACGTTAAGGATTGTGGGAGGTGTGTATATGTGTGGAAGCCAGCTGATTGGCTTGACCACAACCCCAGGTCCTATGAGCTGGCGCCGCTGTTGAATTTGTCCAGAACGGTAGTGTTGACTTTCTGGAAGATCCACTGTTGTGTTTCAGACTCAGGGTCGCACTTGTTCATGAAAATCCGCTTATCGCCGGGGCTACAGTCCATGCAACCGTTGCTCACCAGGTGGTACAAAGACTTATCCTGGAGCAAAAAGATGGGATGGAGAAAGAGAGAGAAATAAAAATAAATAAACAAGAAACAGTCACCAGGACTCTGCTGGAGGCCTAATCCTGCTTTATCTCCCACTAGCCTTCAGTCAGATTACAGGGGTGGAACTGAAGAACCAAACACAGAATCCGCTAATCAGAAAAGCTGACTTCATTTCATGGCTTGAGTTTGGAGGTGAAATGTGAGAATTTGATAAATGATGGATGAGAGGGGTGGGAGGTAGAGGAAGGTGAAAGGTAAATTAAAGTGAAAGAATGAGGGAGCGCTTTAACATCAATCTCCTATCAAAAAGTAGAAGACAACAAAGAAACTTTCCACTTGAAAGCATTCTCCACAGCACACAGGGCATGTATATTTTTGCGCTAGAAACTACTGAGTATGCCAAACAGAGCTGGTGAAAAAATAGAGGATGTGTCCCTGAGGGACTGATCAGGCTGAGCAGAGGAGGGACATGCCTTCGGGCTTTCGGCTCCAGTTCTGTGCCGCTCTCCCCTGGGTTGATTTACTGTTCTCTGCGCCTCAGGCAGCTCCACTGCCAGGTACCACCTCTTCCTTTCAACTGTATATTTCCTCTCTCTATAGCGCCGTCATTGACCTATCCTGCAATGACAGTGATTTCTTTGCTTGGCACCTTAAAGCTCTTACGTGAGAGAGAATATCTCAGTTTAGGCTCGTTCTGCCTCGCTAGAGGGCTAGAAAAACTGAGCTTCTGTATTAGGCTCCGTCGTTAGTGATGGGCCCAGAGCACCAGGCGTTAGTCCACAGGGGCTTCTGTAACAAGGTGTGCGCTGCTCTGTTGCTGTAGATATACTTTATTGACCTCCTAAAGAAGATGTGGAGAGGGAATATGGAGGAAGACAGGTGCGGCTTTTCCTTAGAGATGGTATATGAAAATGTATGAAGCTATATGAAAAAGTAACACCTGGGTGAAAAACATTACTCATGTAGACTGTAATGGATTTTATCTCCATAATGCCAAAAGCTTTTTTATTCCGTCACTTGTCTTTATTTATATTGTTCCTACAGACAAATATCGTACCTACTACTTTTTCTTTACTTTTTCTTAAAAGATGTAAAATTATTTATTTTTTAAAGGGCATATACATTTATATATACATTTTCCTAAAGTTATAAACCTATTTGAAAAAATAGTATTGTTATAATTATTAATGGCAAGGCTTATGCATTCATGTAATGGCTGATATATAATCTTTTTTAAAAACATGAACAATTAAATTTTGCATATATATATATATATATATATATATATATAAATCTAAAGTCTTATGCCTACATACATGGTTACATTTTCTCAAGAAATGATTTTTTTTTTTAAATTTGTATACTATAATTACATTTTTGCAATTTTATCAGAGAACACATCTACAGAGAACACGTTAGTACATCTACCAGCAGGGGCTTATAGGGTCAAACTGACTAAAAAACCTTGACCCCAGACCTGTAATCTATGAAGAAGCTTTTGAAGAAGCTACTTGAAAGAAGTTAAAACTGTTTGAGTGCAGTAATTCTCATACATTTGTGGTATTTCAATGAGTGAGTAGCTATGTTCACATTTTTGATTGCATTACCTTCCTGTAGCTCCAGTGCTGGTTGCCTTTCATACCATGGCAGTCATACAGGGTGATGGGGCTATTCTGACTAATAGCATCGAAGCAGAATTTTCTGGTGTGCAGGGGATCCCCAGGCCTGATGTCCTCTCTCCAGCCAAACGTGAAAATCTAACCACCACAGGGAACAGCGATTCTCTCAATTTCAAGGAGACTATCACAGAATGAGCTTCATGCTATCATCAGTTAGGAGCCTTTTACCTGCTCATGTGCCCATGTTCGCTCTGCGCCCTCTTTCAGACAAGTGTCCAGACGCAGCTCGGTGCCCGTGGAGCCATGTTTAGAGTCGATGCACAAACCAGACGCCGCATTACGGATCTATGGACAGAGAAATAGATTTGTTGAATGCCACCCTTCATCTGCACAAGGATTTAACAAGGTTAGCCTTAGCATTGTTATTGTATCTAACAAGGTTCAAGAACAAGGAATTGGAGATCAAAAAGTTTGTAGGACAAATCTGTACTGTAATACACACAAAAGCACTGTTTCAGCTAGTGAGCTGCCTCGCTGCCTGTACTCTCTACATAGGCAGCTGTGTTTGAAGGTAGCATCCTAACAGTCATGGAAAACAGCCATGGCACACCACACATACAACGGCACACCACACATACAAACAACGCTCCACACACAAAATTTCAGTATAGGCGACGTGAGAAGAGTACTTTAATAAGCATAAAATGCACAATACTAATATTTTTATTAGTTGTTAAATATTGTACGATTACTATATAATTTATCAGTACTGAATAAATTATACATGATTCAACAATAAGGAATGTTCTGCCCTGCCAGCATTTTTAACTAAGCAGCTCACCACAAAAAAAGTATTTTAATTTATAATTTCTTTTTAAATGTGCCAGAAATACTGATTTATCCATATATAATTTAAGTCCTTTAAACTGCTTTTGCTAAAAACAATGGCACATAATGCAAAAAATTACTCATTATTGGTTAATAATTTCTATTCCAGTTATTCATGTTTACAAAATTTCAACAAAACCTCACTATACTGTACTATAATACAATATAATATAATCGTACAGAACAACTTTTACGCCATTTCTAAATTTTACCTCAGAAAAGATAATATAGTAGCAAAATGCAAACAATATTCTCTATCAAGAAATGTTGCATGAGATTTCACAGTTCTGTGTATATTAAAATGTCTAAAATGATGCCGATTAATGAATTGAGAATGTCAAAATCCTCTGCAAATTCTTTCTATTATTAAATATTTACCCACGAGGTATGTGGTTTACACCATTTAGATGTGATAGAAAAGTACTTCCTGACTATTACAATCACCTCTACAGTGCTCTCGGATGGGGATTCAAGGTAACAGTTAGCCAAAAGTTTCACTTCTTCCCCAACTGTGCAGTGAGGCACAATGCGACCCCTGGTCTCCAATCTGTTCAAGTGCTAAATCGGCCTATTTAAATAATGATTCATTCAAAATACACCTGTTCACAAAGACGCGTGCACTTTCCCCACTGCATGAACTCCAGAGAGTTCCGCTGCCCCTTGTCCTTATATTGGTCTCTTTTTTTCATTTTTTGATTGGCTGTCCAGGTCGCCTAATTTTCTTTAAGGCATTCAGGTGTACCGACTGTTGTCACAGTGCAGCTCAATAATGCATGAGCGGCTGGAGCCACTGCCTCCTGAGCAGACACAGAAGAGCGGGCAGCAGTTCTGGCCAATTCTGCTCACTTATTCACCTCACTAGGGAGACATGAGGGGACCAGGGCCTGGGGCAAGGTCACACACGCACACACACACACACGCACGCACGCACACATAAACACAAAAAGGAGACCTAACAAAAAGGATGAACTGTGGTGGAACATATTATGCTGTGCAGTGTAGTGCATGCACAATGCATAAGCTTCCACTGCTGAAATTGTGCACTGCATACCAAGGCCATAAGAGGAAACAGATTACAGGGTGTTTGTTGGAGCCCGCTTCCTCAAATATGTTTTTCTCACGCTCATGAGTCCTGAACGATTGAGGTGAGGGATTTAGGGTTTTTGAGCTCTTGGCAAGGCATGACTGTTGAAAGTAATTGGAAATCAGTTAGTAGGCAGCACAAATCAACATGAAGTTCTGCTCCATGCATTCTGCTCTGTGAACGCATGACTTAAAGCAGATTTTTCTTGTTGGTGACTAGATGCATTTGCTATTGCTTGCTCTCAGAAAGACTAAAATTCACTCGAAATGTTTGAATGAGTTTAAGCCACAGCTGAAAACTAATGCAATCAAACTGGTTTCTACAGCAGATGGACGCTACAAGCTTTCTGAAGCGGGTGAGGACAATGCGTGACATCAGAACGAAAGGTCCTAACTCTTGCATTGGTCTTTATTACAGTTCATGTCAACACTTTACTGCTTATTATTTATGGGAATGGAAACGGTGCACCCGATTTGAGCTGTGATTTCTTTTCAAATGAGCTGGATTGGAGAATCGAGCGAGGAAAAGTCTGACAAATGGAACAAAATGAAAGCGGAAAGCAAGGTCACACCAAGCTCTGCCTTGCCAGTTTATTCTTAAAAGCTTATTTTTGTTCCCGAGGTTATAAAAAGAAAACATGTTTAATTCATTTTCTTGTCTATTAGCAGCCTCGCGCTCTCTTTTGGACCTGCTGTCGAGTGATGTTTTCGGGATGAATTATTTGACTTGTTCAACACGGTAACAAAGACATGCATTAGAATCTAATTTACTGCTGGATGCAAGCAATTTACTACCAAACCCCATTTCTGTGAAGTCAGAGCAGCTATAAATGTGTTCCAGTATGTTTTAGGAAGCTCAAAGCCAGTGTTGTGGCTTTTTGAAAGCCTCTGTTCTAAAGTTCCTCTAAAATTCAGCAGGAGGTTGTGCTGATTAGCAAGAAACAGCAAGAACCTTTCCTCTTGCATCATTTTAAGTGCTGCTCAAGTCAAATCATCAGTGCCTACTACCTGTTCTTGGTGTAGCACTTTTTTCGTGCTCACATTTGATTTATAATATTTATACCACAAAATAAAGCAAGAATATAAATTAAAGCATAGGAGGTTACACTAGAAGAGTGCATGCAATCACAAGCTCTTTAGAGGTAAATGCAGCAGAATCAGACCAAATCAGCATGGGTCTCTCCTCTCTTCTTCCTTTCAAGCCACAGGAAACCTAACAACTGCATTTACACTATAACAGCCTTTGGCAGCAATGGCTACGAGCATAGAAGTGGCTGAAAAGTCTGCTGATTGCATTATTGAAGGTATTTGAGTGTATTGAAGAGGCAATGAAACAGCTGTGGATGTGAGAGAGAGTATATACGCATGCAGGTGGGCGAGTGGCATATGGTTGACAGCCTGCTTACCCATTTCACTGCCCTGTCAGCTGGAGGTCATGCCGACGGTGACCCCTGTCCTTTGCTGAAAATGCCGACAAGGGCCCGCTTAATTCCTTAGCTACCCCTCTCTCTCTCTCTCTCTCTCTCTCTCTCTCTGTCACTGTCATGGCCCGTGGGGGTGGCTTCGAAAGTCCAATGAGGCTCTTTTATTGTGCAATACATCAGGCGGGGTGACAGGTGGCCGCGCGGGCAGACCAGCCAGAGAGCGTGGCGTATGAAGCTATCAGCCTGACAGTCAAATTACTATCATTTCGCCTCAGGAAAGGAGATATTTACCATGCATAAATTTCTCCCAAGCAGGTTCCCCAGCCGCACGCCACACAGCCTTTCCTTTTTACAATTTACAACAATTTACGTCGCTAATGCAGAGAGAGCCAATAAGTGAAACGGACGGCATGTTGTTGGCTAATGGACATTTTTGAGCCGCCTCCACTGAAACATTTGAAACAGTTTCCATTACTACCTCGGTCTGTATGTGCAGTTCGGATGCTTTATGGTAAGCGTCAGCCCTCCAATTAATTCGGATGGGAAATTAATTACATTTGTAAATTATTACTTGCCTTTTCTGACACATCACAGCAGGGGATTGAAAAAAGAGGAGATGGTGTTCCCCGGGGGGATTCATTAAGGCATGATGTCTGTGAGGTACATCATTCAGCAGTGATTAAAAAGGCCCATCAAAATGCACAAGATGGGAATCAGTCCATGCATATTAAATACCCCCCACTATAACAGACATGGCAGAACTGCAGATGGAGAGAAATGGCAGGCCCGTTTCTCCACACGTGTTCCCGAGAACCGCTGTTCTGGCACAGGAAACCCAGATGATAATAAATGACCTGAATAGGCTGTCTGCCTGTATCAGCTTGAGTAATAAATGTATTACGCATCTTCTGTTTATTTATGGATTAGGAAGCAGTGATGCAAACAATGGTTATGATGTGATGTCGCTGTATATTAGACAGCACGGGTTTAGGTGAGGCTCGGCCACCTGCTTGTCTTTGGTGAAAAATATGTTATATCTCACCAGGCAGTGCTTCTCATAAATCAATGAACATTTCCGCATAAACTCTATATGTCATATGCACACACACACACATGCATACATGTACTGGCATCTATGCTCTGTCTCATATTATGTATTCACAACTGTGTCATTTTTAGTGCGTAACTCAAACCAAGCAAGCGGGGAATCTATCTATCTATCCATCTATCCATACATCCATCCATCCATCTATCCATCATATACACCACTGTTACTATATACACACAAATTTGGTTTATTCAAATTGCTCTGTTGTGTAACTGCAGTGATTTCTTTAAAATTCACAGCCACTTACATTCATTCCCTTTCAAGTTCCATTTCAGCATCTTTATGTAGCTAATCCAATTCAAATTCCAAATGAATAGAATGATTGAAAGCCAGTTATTAAATTCTGCATTTTGCTCAATCCTGGCATGTGCACATTTTAACAGGGTCTTTGATCACCCACCTCTCCCCAGGCAGCTGGCGGTGGCTCCACAGGTGGGTAATATTTGGGCAGGTCCCAGGCCACAGTGTTCATATACCATTTGAAGTCTTTACATTTGAGGTGTTTGCGGAGCTCTTTCTGAGCAGTCAGGTCACCGGTGGAGAGATGGCGGTACTCAGGTCGGCGCTGATAGATGTACTCTGTGTACTCATCCATCCATGTTTCTGCCACTCGCTTCAGGTTCTATGAGACAAATTAAGGGAAATATATGATTGTCATTTGAAGGGGTGGGAGAATATATTGATTCTCCGATGCATCACATTTCTCTCTTCAATGATTCAGAATTGATTCTGAGTTTAGTTTTTTCCCACATGGATATGCTTTCATTTATGCCGTTTGGAATGCAGTACATATAGATGCACAAAACGTACTTTGTGTTTGTTGTCCTGAAGCTTGATCTGGAGAAGTTAAATGCACTTGCATCTCTGAATAATTTTATGATATGAAATTGATGTAAACACTGTCAGTTATGTTTTCAGAACAGGACAAAACATCTGATATTTCAAAATAGATCTGTGTATTAGTGCGAATGCTGCCTATTAAAGCTGCCACTGTCTATGATGCCATCAAAACAGCAACAATGCTGAAGAAAAAAAAAGAAAAACCCATAACTATCACTGTCTGTAAACTTTCGGATACTTAAAGCACTCTTAGATACAGAAAGTACTTTTTGTTTATCACTTATAGCTTGCTCATATAATTTAAAATTGAGGATGCAATGCATCATGATGCATCGTGATATCGAATTTAATGGAATCGTTGACATGATAATCATAATCGCAATTGTAAACGTAATCGTAAGTGAATTGAATCATGAAACCAGTGAAGATTCATACCCCTAATATACACACACACACACACACACACTGTCAAGAGCAGTAGAGTGCTACCTGTTGTCTCCGTACTATTTATCTCTTATCATGTGTGCAGAATATGAATAAGATTGTCTCAGGAACATTGTGAATCTAGAGCACTATAAACTAGCAGAATTGGGCCACTGTAGAGAAACGCTCTATCCTTTCTCATTTGGAAGGATAGTGGAAGTTCTACTCACTCTTGCCAGGCTGGTCCCTGAAGGCACCTTGTAGGGGACGTACTTCCTGTAGATGTGGCCCACCCTCGAACAAGGTACATCATACATGCTGCCTCCGCACATCCACACCTGAAAAACCACATATGCACACACATTCTCAAACATTTATACTACATCACAGTACATGCAGAGTTGTCTCCATCCTTCATTCTCTCAGACAGTTGAAAAAGCTCAAAAAGCCTCATGCATCACATCCTTGTGAGCTCCTGCACAGGCAGTCTGAGAAGGTCTCAGTGGGAATATGTGGACAGACTAGCTAGAAATATTGCTACGCTTCCACATCATACCAGCGACAAGCAACATCTTCGCCGTGGGCTCCAATTACAGATCGACTGGCATCCGCTGAAGGAAAGAACTAGAGTTTTCCAACTGCCTCACGCTTGTGTCTCTACTTTTCCTCTTTAAACCAAAAGAAAAGAGAGATAAAGAAAGAAAGCAGGGTGTTCAATATGCTTCCCTTCCCATCTCTCTCTTTCTGTTCTACTAAGGCCAAGGCTTTGATGTGCCTGTCCATATCGAGTACTGGCTCAGGCATGGTGGAGTGTGGACTCGGCCAGGGCCACTGACACACAGAGGGAGGTGAGAAGGTGGGGGGCTTCTAGTAGGACGAGTTGAGTCTGATGGTTTCTCTCTTCCTCGGTCACCCGCTGGGCTCGAGAGAGCTGTCTGCAGATATCAAACCGCACAGACCAATCTCTCCTGCCAGGCGGCGGGTTAGCGGTCAAGCTAACTTCACAGACCCCATCGTTATAGAGAGAGAATCGTTCGAAACATCAGTGCTACAAAGCGAGCGAGAAAAAGCCCCTGCCGATCCCTCATTTGAGGATAAACGAGGAAGCCATGTAACAAATGAAGTTTTAGGAATCATTTTCACATTTTTTTCACAGCCTCTTTTATCATAAAGCATGAAGGAAGGCAGCCATGGCAGGACTTTAGATATTAAGATGACTTGAATTGCATTTAGAAAGCTGCCTACATCGAACAGATGGATGAAACTTGGACGGAGCGTGGCAGGCAACCAATCAATGGGATGACGCCAGGCCCAATCATCCCCGGCTTTTATTTCAGTTTCTAGTTGCATGTCGGATCCAAATGGAGACATGGTGTTACTGTACCGAAGTTTTCAAATGGAGTATTTTACAACCATATTTCAAGGTAAAATGTAAATGGTATAACTTTGACAAATAACAACAGGCAAATACCATGCATAAAAGGAAATAACAATAAAAAAAACCTGTCAAACAGCCGGTTTAGCCTCTAAACTATTTTTGCGGTTGCCATAGCTACTAGAAAGGCACAGAGGATGGTGTTCCAATAACAAAGTTCAGTGCCAGCACAAGTGAGAGTCTAATGAAAAAGAGTGGGGTGGCAGGTATGTCAGAACTGATAAAT
>JAFVLL020021237.1:0-38294 GCA_021397915.2 Tor tambroides
GCTTATTCCCATTTTGGTTTCTGTTCATATAACGTTCTTGCAAAGTGCATGAGCGTGTTCACGTTATTAAAGCATCTTCTATGACAATAAAATATAAAATTGGGGAAAAAACTCAATTGTTGAATTCTTTTGTGCTATATGCCTAAGTTTCCTTCTAAAAATAAAGAAAATGTGATGGAAATGTATTTGGTAAACCCTTTTAAAAATGCTTTGATCTATGTTGTTTTTCTATATCTCCCCTTTAAACAATTTAGGTTTGATTTTCTTTTCTTTGTTTTCATGTTTGGTCAAAGACAGAAATCCTAGGTACTATGTATTGCTAATTCCTTTATCACTTAATGTGTTGTGTGTGAACTGCAATGATATTTTCAGTGTTTGTAGATGGTATAAATCCCATGTCCTGTAAAACATGGGTTATTGTGAACTATGTTTAGCCCTTTGCTTAAACCGGTTGCAATGTGATTTTTGTATTTGTGGGTGCAATTACTTTGAGACACAAATAGGACAGTGTGGTCCAGCTCCAGATGTTCATACTGACACACCCACAGGGAGTGGCTTTCGCTCCACTGTATTTTGTGGATAAATGCAGTAACTGGCAGGCAGAAGTGGAACAAGAGCTTCTGTGTAACCACTGATGGGCTCTGAGTTTTCTGAGTAAGTATACTTGATTTATATATCTAAGTGATGATGAATTATTTTTCTGTAAAAACAATATTTTTAGTTTTCTCTGTCTGTTTTGAATGCCCTAAGGCTCAGTTTATATCGGTGGTCTTATGTTTCTGTAGATCAAGATGCATTCCAACATATCTGCTGTGCGGACGGAGGCTGATGAAGCTGGTTCATGTCCTGGAATGACTTCCCACAAAGGAGTGAAATGTGGCTGGAGTCACTTTAAAAAGCCAGCCCTGGCCATCTTCATTGGAGGTCTTCTCTTTGGCACCGGCACCGCGCTGTCCTTGTTGTACTTCACCCAAGTGGGCAATGTGCCCTATTTAGTAGGACCTATATTCTTGTCCGTGGGGCTGATGTTTCTGGTCACTGGACTTGTCTGGGTGCCTGTAATCAAGCAGAAGATGGTCCATACAGCAATGACCCAAATGAGCCATGGCAGACCTCTGCTACCTGAGCAAGGAATTCATACACAGTCCTGTGTTACCATTTCATAGGAACTCTGAGCTGAATGTTTGTTTTATTTATATAATGTTTCTTTTATCCTGTGAAATGAGAAGTGTTACATTTTTTGTGTGCAGCCTATAGCTGTGTCTTCTGTTGTAAGTGCTTTTTTATTGTTTTGTTCCTGGCAAATCCCTACAAATGGATTAAAATGGCTTTAAATGCTCACCGCTGATGTCATCAGAGGTCAGAATTAATTCAGCCGAAACTGAATAGCAGGGATACAGAGAATACTGAAAAAGCACAACTATGTAGGTCAGCTCTGTGGAAAAAGATTGAAAATTTGAAGCACTGTGTTTGTCTACCATTAAATCATATTATTTATTGATTATGATTTAATGAATTCGGTTGTTGAACAATTATTGTTAAAATAATATTGTTATAACATACTGATGATTGTGTTCATTGTGACTATTTGCTCCCAAGCTGTGTTATATAGATCATCTTTATTTTCTCACTTCATTTTAGGAAGCAGCAGTAGCCTAATACATGAACGAATCGGTCTTTGGATCATCTCATTTAATCTGTGCACAAAACGATTCGTTTACGAATTAGACTAAATCGATCTAAGCGGTCACCAATCGACTCATTGAATCGAGAACCGATTCAAGGATTTGAGTAAGTTATTCTGAAAGTTATTCTGAATAGCTGCAAATTTATAAAACGTATCAAAAATTAAGTTGTTAAAAATGCTACCGACATGATAACATGGCAGTTTTGTCAACACACATGCGAATTTTTTTCAAAGGATTATATAGTAACACAGACATGAAAACAGACACATAGGACCAGTAAGTGATAAATAAATGCACAGATGAATAAATAAATGAAAGAACGTAGTGTAATGATAGGAAAATAGATGAATAAATTACTTGATAAATACAATTCGTTTAAAATTTCTTTTATTAATTCTTTTCTGTATCCATTCATTCATTCATTTTCTCCAGGTTTGGTTCTACACACACACACACAATTTTTCCAGCTGTGAGATATAATTGTCAGTATTGTTAGTATTGTATAAATTGGTATTGTTCATAATGCAATTATTTATTTTCTAAATGACTGTTAAAGAGCTGAATCCTGACTGGTATTAACTGAACTGTGACACATGGAATTACAGTAAACATTCTTATTTAAAAAACGCAACTGGAAAAATTATAAATGTAATATATGTGCTTAATATGAAATTTATTAGAGCGTGTAATACTCTAATAACCCCTGCCACGTTATAGACCACATGATGACGTATATTACATCATGGCGTAAAAGAATCACTACTGAGTCGAACCGTTCGGGAAAAAAACGGTGCAACGAAACTTTTAATCGATACAGTGAGTAATTAATAATTTGGAGGCGTCGAGTGGTATTTTCAGCGCCTTCTAGTGTTCGAGGTAGATTAGGGAGGATCGCTTGAAACAAACTTATCCAAACAACCAACCTATGGCTTGCAAAATGATGGCATCATTACAAATCGGCCAATCAGAAGCAGGCATGAAACAAACCACGAGCTGAGAGTTTTTACACAACACAAGGAAGAGTCCCATTGTCAGGAGTGTAACGTGCCAGAAAATAGTTTGAATAGTGTTATTTTATTCATTCATACTATTTAGCTTAACATATCTTTCACAGGAACTAGATAGATATTTGGAAGAAAGCAACTTTGAGCTAGCCGGAGGTAAGTTGCTAGCTAGCGTGATGGCTCTTGAGAATAGTGGGGGTAGTTTTATCAGTTCCGTTGAGTTATGAGATATGTTAGTTCTCTAAAACGCTGCGCAACGTGCTGTTAATTATATCGTTATTTTAATATACACCACTTACATACCAAATTACATGTCAACGTCTTTTTCATTCGTTAGTAAAGTGATTTATGTTGGAGGCTAAATCCGCCGACTGTTGTAAAAACTTCAAGGGGCCGGTTTGTTGTTAGCCAGCTAACAGTTAGCAAATTTAACGCTGAAGTCTGAACATATGATGCTGATAGATAGTTGATGTGTTCTGAAAATGTTTAGATTATCGAGACGACTTGCTCATTTTATCCGAAACGTAACTGCATACCGCTTTATTGCAGTTTTTAAGCAGGGAATTAATTGTTGGAATGTTGTTAGTTTAGCTTAGTTTAGAAATCCTTAATAAGTTTTACTGACATATTGTTACTATTAAAAATTGTATCGTAATAGTGAGTTGTACGCCTGAGGGAAAATATCTTTAGGTTTTCAAAAATCATCACAAGACACGCCCTTCCTCTTCTGTTTTTTCCTTACTGTTGCAAAAAAAGCGTGCACCCTTTCAAAAAGAAACAAATTCAGTAACAAAATAGTCTAGTAAGTTTCACAGATTTTGCTCAGCTATCATCCTCATCATTATGGATGCTTTTGACTGACCACATCAAGCAGACATAGACCACAGTCAGTTTGATAAATGTGTTACTCTAAACAATATATGTATTTATATAATATAATTTATATATTATTATATGTTTTAGCAATTAATTAATTTTTATTGCTAGATTTTGTAATATATTGATGGCCATTATTTTGCCAGTAAACCTGACTGAACAGCAATGAGTGACCCAGAGCCATTTGCATCTGTTGAACAAGAGAGGGACTACTGGAAGGAACAGACTGCCAAATACCAGCAAAGGTACTTCAGTGTTGTTTTTCATTCAAAATGACATTTGATCTACATTGGACATAAAGGAATTTAAGAAAAAGTAAGGCTGTTTTGCAGAGTCCAGGTTTGTTCCTTAACACTTCGGATAGAACGAAGTACAAGATACTTGAATAGTCATCTTATTGAATCACTGCTTGTTCAGGGCTGAGGAGGCGCAAGAGGAGCTGCAGGAGTTTCAGCAGATGAGTCGAGACTATGAGGCAGAGCTGGAGACAGAGCTGAAGCAGTGTGATGCCCGTTATCGCGAGCTTCTTACAACCAACAACAGACTCCGCATGGAATTAGAAAACTACAAGGTACTGTGGTGCGCCATGGCTTGTCGGACATAGCAGCAGTAACTAAGGGGGGGCGGGGTCTTTGCGAAGGGTCTATTTAGGTCATACTTCTGTAAACAAAAATGAAGATGACATTTGATTGCAAATATATTACAGTCAGGGGCAGTCACAGTGTAAATGCCTCTGACTAAAGATAACTGAAGCACACATAAGCTTTCAGAACTTGAAAAGTAAGACTTTTTCTAATACATCAATTTGATCTATTAGCTCAAAACGTGTGAACAACGTAATATTAGGCTGTAAACAGAATAACTGTACTGTGAATAGCTGTGACACTGATGTCTCATAAAGCACATTTCTGGGGTTTTATCTGTAATATTTGAATATGAATTTTATCTCTAACTGATGTTCATTTGTAAGCATATAACCACAGATAAAAGCCATTTGAATCTTCTTTGACTGAATGTGTACATCCAGAATGTCTGTGTCTGGTTTTTCAATACTTACTGAGAACACAATCACACGTTCACAGACAAGCAACAGAGATCCAATTCAGGATGAGGAAATCAGCTGATGCTTATTTCTGCATCAGTGTCTGGGGGGCATGGAGGCTCACACATGTTTTTACTTGCCTTTTGTTGCACAAACATGGTTGTAAAGCCATATTGCGGGATTAATTTAAAAAGGGACCCAAGTCGAAGTACGTTTAAATGCTTAATCTCATAGCATCAGGCATTTCAGTTGACTACAAATTTGAATCAAATTACATCTAGGAATAGCTCAATGCCACAATTTTGGTGTCGGTATGATACCAGATTCTAATACCTTGGTATCGATAATAAATTGATACCATAGGTGACAAATAAACAGTCTGTAAAGATAACTGAGTTAAAAACAGTTTTATTAAGAACACTGAATGAAACACTGTGCAGTAACCGATGTGTTGCTTGTTTTCAAGCATATATAAACAACATAAACAGCACTTCTCAATGCTACAAAAGTGATGCAATCAAAATTGTATTTTTTTTTTTTAAATTACTGAATTATACCAAAAGTGCAATCTTCCTATAAAAAGAACATAGTGGCAGATTTGTTAGTTTGCATTTACATTGTCAGTATTCACAAAATTCTCTTCTTCTTTTTTTCATCAGTTTAGTGTGTCAAGTATTGAAATGAGCAAAATCATAATATTGTATCGTTTGAAACACAAAATGTACCGATATTTTTCCAGTACTGAATCATGGATTCCACAAAGATATTAAGCAGCAGAAACTGTTTCAACATTAACAATAAGAGCATATTAGAGGGATTTCTGTGACTGAAGACTGGAGTAACAGCTGCTGAAAATCCAGCTTTTCCATCACAGGAATAAATTACGTTTTAAAATAAATTAAAATATAAAATAGTTATTTTAAATTGTAATAATATTTCACAATAGTACTGTTTTTATTGTATTTTTGATTAAATAAATACAGCTTTGGTGAGCACAAGACATCTTTCAAAAACTATATTACCAACTATATTATTTCAAAAATAATATTACCAACTTTTGAATGGTGGTTTATTATTTTGTTTGATCTTTGTATTGCCTTATACCTAGTATTGTGCATAAGCTTATCATCGGCCTACAGTCTCTGTAAGTGTAGTTTCTCATATCAGTTTTTCTTTCTCATCAAATGTCTGTTTTACCTATTTTTGTGTGGCCTTTGGTCTTGTTTGCTAACAGGAGAAGTATGAAACACAGCACTCTGAGGCAGTCAGGCAGATCTCGACTCTAGAAGGAGACCTGGCAGAGACCACAGCCATCAAAGACCAACTGCACAAGTATATCCGTGAGTTAGAGCAAGCCAACGATGACCTGGAAAGAGCTAAGAGGTGTGTTTAGTGCTTTTGCCAGGAATATATGTCATACATTCTAGATATTAACAATTTATTGCTAATACCTGTCTGTCCTGTTCTTATAGGGCGACTATAATGTCACTTGAGGACTTTGAGCAGAGAATGAATCATGTTATAGAGAGAAATGCCTTCCTTGAGAGTGAGCTTGATGAAAAAGAGAATCTTCTAGAATCAGTACAGAGATTAAAAGACGAAGCCAGAGGTAAACCTCTTTGTTTGTACACCATTCACTTTTATCTAATTGACAGACTTCCTTTTTCTTTGATAATCAGTAGTGTAATCACCTGATTTGCCAGTCTGAGATGTTTTAACAGATTCAGTGTTTGTGTGCTGATTGTATTTGCTGCCTGCTTTCTCCTTGGGGCAGATTTAAGACAGGAGCTGGCTGTTCAGCAGAAACAGGAGCGCAAGTCATCAATCAGCCTTCCTAAAGATGTAGAGAAGTCAGAGGCCACACCCGCAAGACGCTCATCTGTTGTTACCTCTGCCCTCCCATCTCTCCACGCCACACCCTCCAGACCTCCAGGCTCAGGGAGCGCATTCAACACCCCCTCAGCTTCCTACAGCAGAAGTGAGCACAAACACAGCATGGCCACTAATTTTTGTAAGGCAGAGGTCCCCAACTACCGGGGCGTGGAAGAATTGCTACTGGGTCACAAAATCATTCTGGGAAAAATGTGTGTAGAAATGACGCTCTGTTATTTATTGCGTGTTAATGATTGTTCTGATTATTCTGTATTTTCGTTCTATGCGATTGATATTTGACCATTTCATATTAAATAAGTAAATGAATTGCTCTGATCTGTCACATATTAGGAGTTAAATGGATCGCAGTTGATCCGTAATACATATGGATGAGACGCTACCGTTCGGCACACACGTGATTCACAGATTAATTTGCCAGTTTACACGTTCAAGCAATTTTAAACCACAAGAAGAAGAAACAAAAGAGAGCTCAATTCGTTACTCACGTGCTGTTCTCGCACACAAAGCGCGCACAAGCATAGAGACTTGTTTCAGACAGCACGGAAATACCGAGTTGCATAGACATAAAATTAGCCTATGTTAAAAACCTTTCACAGCATTGTCATTCTCTGTGCTTTAAACAATTTTTTTCTTGCTTTTCCGAAAAAATAATCATATATGAAAAAACCACAATATAATGCATTGGACCACTATATAATGCTATTATAATATTAATACCTAATAAATAAATACATACACATATATATATATATATATGTATGTAAATATAAATATAAAAATAAAAAGTTTGGAGACACCTGCTGTAAGGGCTGCCTACCTGGCCCAAGGACCATATCCAGTGGTTTGACTCAAAGTTTCCTCCACATGTCTTTTCCATGATGTGCAGTTTAGTGATACTAAATCATTTGCTTTCATGCAGAACATTGTATTTTGCATAAAAGAATTTTGAATCACCTAAGTGAAGGGAAGCATTGGTAAAGGAAGGAATGGGGAGAAAGAACAAATTTGAAGGAAGGAGAGGAGGAAAAAATTTCCTGCATCTTCCAGGCTTAGATTTCTTACATTTAAATTTAGTTTAAATGATGATTTATTCTTTTTTTTTTTTTTTTTTCTGTCACGTCCAGTTGAAGGGCTGACTGGAACTCCTCTCACCACATCTGCAAGGATATCTGCCCTCAATATTGTTGGAGAACTGTTGAGGAAAGTTGGGGTGAGTGCAGCTGTAACTGTTTATATTACCAAATAAGACACACTCTTTCAGCTGAGGGAGGTCTGTAGTTTTGATAATCATTTTTTATGTCCCTTTTTCCCTTTTCAGAACCTTGAATCAAAGCTGGCGTCATGCAGAGAGTTACACGTCCATGAGAAAACACTCAGCCGTACAGCGAGCATTTCACGGGAAACCTCAGAAATCCCATCCAACACAAATGGCTTGTATGATAAGGGGTTAGTCTCAGTTTCAGCACATCTCTGTAACTGACCAAAATGATGTAGATTGCACCATATCTGGCTTGTTCATAATAATTCTTCTCCAAATTTTCTGTTGTGTATTGCAGGATGGTGAAGAGGTTGGACTTTGGAACAGGACCTAAGATAATGCTGTGAATAAAGCGCTATTTGCTACCAGTGCACAAGCATGTCTTTCTCTCTCACATCATTGGGAAAACAAGTATTCCTAAACCATTTATATGAAAATGCTTTATTTTCAGGAGTTGAATCATATCGTAGGCCCAAGTCTTCCACTATCTTAGAAGGGTTCTGCTTTTACATTCATATCAACCCTGTTATTGTGTCTGTGGACTGAAACTATTACCTGTTGTTTTACTATTTTGTTGGAGATTTGCATTGTGTTTTGCAGTACTGTCTCTTAGATTCACACTGTTTGTGTTTTATTTTTGTTTGTGTTGTTTTTAGGTATCTGGTCATTATAACAGTTTCAAAATGTATAATCTGCACTGTAATTTTTATTTGCTCTTTTTGGGGACCATAAATTGGGAGACTGTTGCAGGTGACTGAAAGTGGGTCCGTAGATTTACCCCTGCAGTCTCAATGATCCATGTCCAGTGAAACGTCTACTGCACATGCTTATTGTTGGTCACAGGACTGGAGCAAGGTAGATAGCAGGTTCATTTTTAATTCAGAAATACCTGATTATATATATATATATATATATATATATATATATATATATATATATATATATATATATATATATTTTTTTTTTAGAAACCAGCATTTAGTGATATGAGTTTGTTACTAACTGAACGCCATGTCTTCATTGTTTAGATTTGAAAATTATAAGGAGGTTGGTGAGATCTTATCAGCTGAAGCTGTTGTTCATATCGTTGCCTTGTAGGGGTTGACATAAGTAACCAACAGTAGCCGAAATGTTTATGCATGATCCTCTCTGGGGCCTTTTTGTTGATAGTTATAGCTAATGAACTCCTCATTTGAGCAGTCAGTACCATCTTTTTTTTTTCAAAGATTACAGCGCTACAGTACCGGAGAGTAGTTGCTGTCATATCATGCAGTGAACATGAATTTAATGTGCCTTAATTTGGTGGACATAATAAGCTTTGCCTCAAAGTTAACTTGGGTATTGGGGAACTTACTAGCCCGAAGGGAGTTCCAGCTTTTCTCGCTATTCTTCCCAATGTATTAATTCTCTGATATGTCAGGGATTCCATGAAGAGGAGAAATTGAATTCTGAGTGGAGTTTAATTGCTTAGTTTTCACATTTCTCTTTGAGTTGTAGATTTAAGTAACAAGCAATATGAATACTTCAGTGAAGGGTACAGATATTTTTATGTTAAAAATAGAAATGTAAGGAAGAATTGATACATTATATTATCCATTTTTGCCTAGAGGTACTAATGAAATATGATAGAAATAGAGTATGATGGTTGATAGAAAGATTTAGCACACTTGATCGTACCATCTCAGGGCCTCATGTAAGCAATAACCTCATTAAAGATGTCATTACAGTTCACATTCTGTCAAGTATTGACAGTTCTCTGTATGCACAAGACATGCACAATTGCCAATTATTGTCAACATGGGTTTTCTTTGCTATTAATGAACCTAAACATCTTCACTGTCCATGCATTCCTTATTGTCTGTAAAACCATTTTGTTGTTGGTTAATCCATAACCTTCAAAATAAATGTCTAGTTAACAGGACTGAGTATTTGACTTTTTTTCCCCCAGAAATGGTATTGTTAGAGGAATGATAGAACTCTTAGTTATGGTCCTTAATGCTGTTTCACATGCAAGGCACAGCTATCAATCTATGTAGAAGCAGAAAATGCAATTTAGGTAAACAAAAGTGACTTTTTGAATTAAGAAAATAAAGCTTTGCTTTGTTACAGTGTCTGTATTATATGTAAATTAATAATGTGTATTCTTTCTCCATGTTACCTGCACCCAGATATCCCAGTTGATTTGTCAGCAGGAATGCGGAAGTTCGATCTGTAGTTGTAGTTGTCATTTTGCATTATCTGGCAGACTTTAGACCGTTCCAGGGATTTTGTTAAAACTACAAATTGAACTTTCTCATTTTTGTGATCCTGCCCATGGACAGTGGATTAAAAATACATTATGGGCATTTATGTTTTTGGCAAAAAGGAATGCCAAAGGGTTTTTCCTCTGGTTTATTTAGTTTTGACTCCCTTGACAGCCAAGTTTTATTAAAGCCTCATCTTGAAAAGCAGTGAATTACCCCCTTAATGCTTAAAACTTTGTAGTACTTTGAGGCCTGGTTTCATAGACAGGGCTTAGCCTAAACCAGGATTAAGCCATAGTTCAATTAGGACATTTAAGTAATTTTATAAACATGCCTTAGAAAAAAGCATTACTGGTGTTCATCTTAAGACAAAACAAAGGCACAAACGTGTTAAGATCAGTCAGTGCAAGTTTCTTTTAGTTGAAACAGCTCAGATTTACATTTTAGTCTAGGACTAGGCTTTAGCCTTTTCTGTGAAACCGGGGGTTACATTACTAAGAGTTGATTAAACATGGTATTGCTGTGGTACATGCCAAAAAACCATGGAGGTACCATGGTACGTTCTTAGTGATATAAATTTGATTGCTTGTTAAACCCCATTAGAATTAGTCAGCTGTTGGAATCAGTGAAGAACAGACCTAAGTACCAAACCTCATTTTAGGAGATAAGGATTTAGGAGTCAAGTTTAAATAAGCATAAGTTATCATTCAGAAATGGCAAAAACAGATAGTGAAAGGCTTTGGGAATGATTTCTTTAGTTGTCATCCTTGGTGCCATTGATTGGGTCAATTTGAGGTTCCTCGGGTTGATGCACAGGAGTAGCAGAAGGACCTTCATCTTCTGGGACCTCAGATGTTTCCTTCATGCTCCTGCGTGTTCTTCTAAAGCTCCCACCTCCACTACGCCTTAATGGACTGCTGAAAGATGAGTCGCTGCCACGCCTGTGGAACATACAAAGAGTTAAGAAACCACAAATCTCCAAACACACCACAGGAAAACCTATGTCTCTGATTGTATGTTACTGTAGAATGCGATAAGGAGGATGTCAATGAATGGGATTCTGGTTTCACATACATTACAGAAAGGGGTTACTGCAGAACAACCTGAGTTTGCTCCTGAGTGAAGACACTTCTCTGATCAGGGCGTCATTGGCCTCGATGGCCTCGTTCAGCTCTTTTTGAAGTTTACGACGGGCAGCAGTAGCACGCTGAGACTCCTCGTCGCTCTCTTCCACCTGCAACTTAAGCTGCCTTGCTCGCAGATTTGCTTTTTCGGCCTACAAGAAGTATGACGTCAGTTAGTTGTCAATGTTATAAGAAAACATGGAACCTCAAATGCCGTACAAGAATCCCTCATACCTGATCCTTATATTGTTTCGTCTGTTTTCGTTCATCCTCTATCTGAATCATCAGTTCCTTTAGTTTCTTATCTTTCTGACGCATGGCCTTGGCAATAGCTTGTCTCTCACTGTTACAAAAAACGACTAGCTGAAATCCATCTGTCTTTACAGCCCAATCCATCTTAACACTGATGATCTTACCTGCTCTCATGGTCCACTTGGTCCTCCATTTGTTGTAACTTGGTCTCTATTGCAGCTACAGAGGCTCGTTGCTTGGACTTGACCTGTCCCTCCATCTCCAGCAGCGTGGCCCTCAGGTCTTTGTTCTGCCTCTCCATTTGCTGCCAGCCACTCTCCATCCTCTGAGCATTGGAGCGTACAATATGCAGTTCACTGGTAAGCTGATCCACCTAGTTACAGATGAAAAAGATCTGTGTTATCAACTCGAAAGAACACCTTCACTACAGCATACAAGTGGATGAATGGCACATTAACCCAATCACCTCCTGCACATTTCTCCGCAGTCTCTCATTGAGCGTCTCTGTGTTTGCCTGTTCTTCATCAAGCTCCTCTTCCAACTGTTGAATTTTGGCTTCCAGACGACGCCTCTCGTCAGACATGCCAGATCTATCAGTGGACAGTCATTGCATATTGTATTTTACAATGTTTTTGTATTGTAATTTTATTTTTCCATTTTGCAAATACTAATTCCCAACTTACTTTCCAAATGAGCCACTTGCCATCTCCCCTGCTACGTCATCTCTCTCTCGTTCAGCCTGTTTGCGAGCTCTCTCTGCTGTAGCCAGTTCCTACGAAGACATTGACAGTAGTATGGCAAGATATTTAAGCCAGTTGCAGTCAACCATGTGGTATCATGTATACCTCCTGTAAGTGTAAAATTTCTGACTCCATGGCTCTGGCCTTTCTCTCAGATTCTCTAGCTTCGGAAAGAACCTCCTTGTGGGATGCTCTCGCATCTTCCAGCTCCCTCTGGGAGTCTTTCATCTGCGTCTGTCATGGGGAAGACAACTAACATAGATGAAGTTTGATAAAGGCCTGGGAAACTCCAAAAGATTTTGAAGGTTTGACCCTCTGACCTGAGTCTTGCGGAGCTGTTTAATAGCCTCATCCCTTGCCCTGTTCAATGCATCAACTTGGTCTTCAAGGTCCTGCAAATCCCCCTCAAGTTTCTTCTTAGCAGCTGCCAATGAAGTTCTCATTTTCTGCTCATCTTCCAGCTCAGTCTCAAGCTCACGTACCTGTGTGCCAAGTGGGTAAATATTAGAAGAGAAGAACTCTTTTTTTTTTTTTTTTTTTGCAATTGATGACTGGAGGAGGGGTAAGGAGTCTACAAGACATGTCATGCAGTTCAGGAAGATCTTACAAAATCAGACATTTGCTTACCCACTGAGCAACAGAAATCAAAACAAAGTAATCGATCTTCACCTGCTTGAGCAGTTGTTTCCTCTTCTCTTCACTTTGTTCCTCTTTGATCTGCAGGTCTCTTTGAAATTGGACTTTGAGGGCCTGCATATTGACTTCCAGATGGAGTTTAGCATCCTCGGCAGTCTGTAATTCATCTTCAAGTTCCTCCATTTGAATTGTCATCTCTTCTACTCGAGCCTCCAATCCACGTTTTGCCTTCTCCAGCTCATGGACCTTCCGTAGTTTTTATACGCAACATTTAGAAATCTAATTTTGGACAACTGTCTCTGAGTTTACTATGAACTACTGTCCAAGATTCATCCTACTGTAAAACACAACTTACATTTCTGCCCACATCGTCTTTTGAACTGATCAGATCTTCCAACTCAGTGCGAAGTGTCTTATTGAGTTTCTCTAACTCTCGTAAGGAACTCTGGGATTCTTCGAGTGCTCGAGTGAGGGCCAAACATTTGGTCTCCTTCTCCCGAGCCTCTGCCTCTGCGCAGTCACGCTCCTGAGCATACTTGATGGAGATGGCCTTCTCATCAGCAAGCATCTTAATGAGAAAAAAAAAATCCATGAGTAGCAGTAATTGTGCTGAGGAAATTAGGAAAGCTGAAATTAGCTGAAGCATAGAAATACAACCTGGTCAAATTTCCGTTGTTTCTTCTCCAGATTTGAAACCAACTGTCTCTGGTTGTCCAGGTCCACCAGCACATCCTCCAACTCTTGCTGAAGATGATTCTTGGTCTTCTCTAGCTTGTCATAGGCTGCAGTTTTCTCCTCAAACTCTCCAATTGTGGCTTCCAGATCTCTCTGTACCCGCCTCTTGCTTTCTTCAAGCATTTGTAAATTGCTGGAGTACTCATCTAGCTTTTTCTTTGCATCTGACAACTACAGTAGAAACAATTTAGTTTATTTAAAATAAGTTTTTCTTCTTTTGTACATTTTTATTTTGGCACGACTGATCGTCACGTACTGAAATGCTTAACAAAATTATTTGAGGGTGTTCTTTGCAAATGTGAGTGACTAGCCTGTGTGGTAAGGCTGGAGGCCTGCCTCTCCACGTTCCTTCGGGCTTCTGCCTCTTCTTCTATTTGTTCCAACAGACTGTTTCGTTCATCCTCCATTTGACGAAGCCGAGTGGAAAGAGTAAGTTTTTGACGGGTCTCCTCACCAAGTAACTCCTAAATAGGCAGATCGACTTAACATCAAGAGTCAAGTGCTTCTCAAAATCACAATTCTATCACAGTTCTTTTTTGACTCTAATGATGATTCCTAAATTATAAAGGCAGCTATGTATTTTCATGCACAAAGAACCATTTATACAGTAAAGGTTAGAAAGCACAATTAAATGTTGTTTTTTTCCCCCTGAACTTTTCCAGTTTGAAAACCCCTGTTAGATTAGATGATACAATACCTGTGTATCCTGGAGCTGTGAGTTGTAACTAGCAACGTCTTTACTCAGCTTGATGTTCTTGCTCTCTGCTTCATTGAGGATGCTATTCACATTGTTATACTCCATCTGAGAGTTTTTACAAAAGACATCCATAAATCAGGTGTTCCTATACAGAAACCCTGCATTGTTTCTACAGTAATCATAAGTGTTTATTCAGAGAACATGTCTGAATGTAAAACTCACAGTCAGTTTAGACACGGCATCTCCAAGCTCTTCCCTCTTCTTTTCACTCTCACTGAAGCGAGTCTGAAGGTCAGCAAGCTGGGTCTCCACCTTCTTCTTCTTCTGTTCCACATCCTGCTTGGCATTACTAAGCGAGCGAAGGTCTCCATTCAAGTCTACAACCTCCTTCTCTAAGACCTGTTTCGCCTTCTCCAGACTAGTCTTGGCCTGTGTTTCAGGTTCAGTTTAGGAAATCTAAATTTACTTAATTTTAATCATTTTGCAGACTCTTTTATCCAAAGGACTTACAATATTAAAAGTGCCAAAGTACCTAATTGAAGGGTAAGTGTTGTTTTTGCACTAATTTTTGTTATATGCCAATGTTAAGCAGTTTTCTTACCCGTTTGGTTTGCTTTAGCTGTTCACTAAGTTCATTTACAGCCTGAGCATGTTTTTGTTTCATCTCATTCATTTGAGCCTCATGGCTTCGGCCTTCGTCTTCTATCAACTTCTTCAGCATGGCCACCTCCTGCTCTCGCTTAGCCCTGCCCAAAAAAGAGACTAAGACTAACAGCTACTCTACCATATTCCTGATATGTAAATGGTAAAAAGCAATAAATGACTATTTCAAAATAGTCATTAGTCAATACACATTTAAATATTCACCGTAGCTCTTGTTGTGCTGCTGTGGTGTCGAGTGAGTCCTCTAGTTCAGTCCTCAGGGCCGACAGCTCTTCTTCCAGCTCCTTTTTGGCTTTTTCTGATTTTCTACAAGTCTCCCGCTCAGCTTCGAGCTCATCTTGAAGTTCTGAGACAAGCCCATCCATTTCCTGTATCTTTTTCAGAGCACTGCTCTTCTGAGCTGATTCTTTTTCCATGCTGGTCACTATACAGATGGACTGGTTACAATTTACAATGAGCAGTGAAGCAATGTCTTTGAACAGTCAACTGTGGTGTGAGTAACAATGTACCATGCCTGAAGCTCCTGAATTTCCACTTCACTTCTGGCTTGTTGTGTCTTGAGTTCTGCTATCTGCATCTGCGTGTCCTTTAGTTGTTCCTGTACAGCATTATATTCAGTCTCCAGTTTACGTTTGGCTTTTTCTACATCTTGCCGACTTTTCTCTTCCTTCTTCATTCGAACTGCACAGACACACGGAAATGGCGAATACTTCAAAGTATTTACTTGAGGTATTTACTTATTATTTGATATATCAGTTCATTTGTCTAGGTTTCAAATTATTTCAAACTACAGAAAATTGCATGCTATAGAACCAAAATTCACAATGAAAAAACCTTCGAGATCTGAAATCATAGATTCATGTTTAGCCTTCAGTTTAGTCAAGTTTTTGGATTTCTCTTCCTCCTCAGCGAGGTTGGAGCAAAAGTCAGCTAACCGCTCCTCCAACTGTTGCTTCTCCTAAACACACAGAAGCAGCAGCCATATTACTCTGATCTGATATTTGTTTTCCACAAAAAGTATAATGATGATACAAACCTTCTGCAACTTGCTGTTTTGATCCTCCACGATGAGAAGATCTTCCTCGAGTTTCTTAATCTTCCCATCTGCAGCCCCACTTTCTAGTTGAAGCTTCTGTCTGGCATTTTCTTCTTCTGCTAAATGTTTCCCTAAATCCTACACACAACAATAGATGAGTACAGTTTTCTTATTTACTTTTTCCATTTTCTTTTCCAAATCTTATGCTTTGAGAAAAATGAGAAAAATTACAGTACAATTAACAAATTATAGTCTCGTTATTGTTCCACTTAGTCTGTGATAACTGATCACTGCTCAACCTTGAGTTGTTGTTGCAGATTCGCCTTCTCTTGCTGAAAGGCCTGGCTTCGCTCCTCCTCTTCCTCAAGTCGAGCCTCCATCTCATGCAGCACTTCCTCCAGCTCTTGCTTCTTGGCCTCCAGCCGTATCCTCACCTCCTCAGACTCTGCATACAACTCTGCCTCCTCCTGTAGTTTGGCTTGTAGCTGGTTCCTCTCCTCTACCACCTACACTCCAGCCAATATGGGTGTATTGATAGTGAATCCGTATGAATGAATGTACCATTGTAGTTGAGTTTAGATCACATATTGTTCCGCTCTTGTACCTGGTTGTGTTTCTGTGTGATCTCCTTAAGTTCAGCTTCAGACTTCTGGGCAGTTTCTTTGGCTTTCTGAAGCTCCTCCTCCTTTTGATTCATCTCCTCTTCTTGACGAGTCACCTGAAGCAGGGGTTTGACCTAAACAGAAGCATAAATTGACCACAACATATGACCACAGTATTTAAATTTACATGGATGTGTAGTTCTGTCATGACAACTCTCAAAGGGATTGGCATGGTAATGTACATGACAATGTTAATGTGCTTGCCAATACATCCGCAACATGCTGATGTGATCATGTAAGTAATTCTGCTGCTGCACATATAACATATATGAAATAACCCCCATATAGCATGCATGAATCACCCCATAGCATATCTATACAGGTGGAGCTGGGGAAGGTAGAGGGTTTCTGAAGCATGCTACAGCAAGCACTAGCCAAGTATTTGAGCTGCTGCTGATACAAAAAGAACCAATCAGCTGTGCCATGTGATGTCATTATGTCAGACTGAGTTCGAACCATCGGACTGCGCCATCTAGAGTTTCATGCCAGAACTTTGGATTTGTGTTTAGGACTTACTTTTGTGAAAAGTCTCCACCACTGCCAGTTCCTGAGTGTCAAATAAACAGCGCAGTTCCTCTGAATCACTTTCATGGCTGTCAGCTGCTTTTGTTTCTTGCTGAACGCCCTGTAAATTTCGAGGTTTACATTTTGTCTTTGGCCACAATGAAACTGCAATCACAGCAAGAAGCTTCAAAGTTACATGGTATACAGTATATCTGATTTTCTTCAACAAGAGCTCACTTTCTGCTAAGAAAGCCACGGGCCTGGGCCTGAAAGGCGATTATGATATCAGTCAGTTTCAGGTCACGTTCTTCCTCTAGCTGTGCCAACACTCCTGTGCGGAAAAAAATCTTGCTCAGACCAATCCGGTACAGGTTGGGGTCCAAGTCTAGATGTTTGATCTGATGGTTAAAAAGCAGGGAGGAGTTGTCATCAAGGAATGATAGGTTAAAATAAAAATTGCATTGTCAGTACAGTGTAAGTATATACAGTCAAACCAAAAATTAGGCTATTCAGACACCAGATAATTTATATATATATATATATATATATATATATATATATATATATATATATAATTTTTTTACTAGCGGGGGCAGGACACTATAGCTCATTTATGTAAGTGAGGAGAGCAAAATAAAGTAAACTGTGACATATTATACCCAAACATTCTTCATACAGTGGATTACCAGTAAAACTGATAAAAATTTGGGACCAAAAATTTGACTTGACATTTTGACCTGACCATGTTTTGTTACATACCTTTCTATCAAAGTTATCTGACATTATCAAGATGAATTTGTTCTGACACAGTTTAACTCTTGAGTTCTCGTCATATTTTATTACCATTTTCTAAACTATAGTGAATAAACTGTGATAATGTGCGAAATGCTGAAGGTGTCTGAATAAATTTTGGTTAGTCTGTATATTTTTCTCAACTCACCATAAGTGTACAGGCTTGTTTTCCATCCATGAAACCTTTAGGAATAGCCCCGGCAGCTAGGATCTCATAGCTTAGATAAAGATTGCAATCAGTGTTCTGGCCAATTAGAAACATCCAAATCTACGAACTCTATATTTGAAATGATCAAGTATGTGTTTCAGAAATGACTCACCGCTGGCGGAACTCATGAAAGACGATGCGATTGGGGAAGCCCTGCCGACAGATGCGGATCCCTTCTAGTACACCATTACAGCGCAGCTGCTCGAGAACCAGGTGGGCAGCTATCTTGCCAGCCTAAGGACAAAAGCAGTGAATTTTCACTCTGTTTTACTGCTAGATTTACTATATTTTAAATTTTTTAACTGTATGTTATACCCTTGGGATAAAAAGTATAATTCATGTTTAAATCCCATGTAACACACAAATCATGTGAAACCTGCTCTTGTCTACTTTTTGGAAAAGGCATCTTATTTAGATACCACTGAATACAGATATGAATCACTATATTTTGATATTTGCTGTGGCATACCCTTTTTTCATGGTTGGGAATGATGCAGCGTACAAAGTTTGGTTGAGTGTTGTGGAGAGTCGTCATGAGCTTGCCAAGAGACTCTTTGTACAGCTGTCCTACAGTGCGGAACATGCCTTTCTTGGACTTGGAAGCAGTAGGAGCTGCGCTATCAGACTTAGCCATTTTAGCCATGGTTTCCAAACCCACCACACGGTCCACTATGGGAACACAGGGATTTCTTTCAAAATACATTTTAGACCAGTTGCATTTAAAATAAAAATGCGAGAAATAAAAGCTTTCTTTATAGAGCATACATTACTGTCTTTTTGCTCAGACTTAAGTAAACCGTGTTATTATTTATCCTGAGAAAGACTCACCTTCTTTCCAGATGTCCTGCACAAAAGCACTGGTAGAGTTTGTTAGCAGGGCTGTGACATTATCATTGAGTGGGTCCATGTTTTTAGTCAACCAAGATGTGGCATTATAATCCACCTAAATCAAATCAAAAACATTATTATTATTATTATTATTATTACAGTAATCATATTTTTTCTCATAATGATCTCATGTTAAGTACTTCTGCTATACAACTGCTCAACTTCAATCAATGTAATGCATTTTTACTGAATAACTGTATTAATATTTTAAATATATATCTTTTCTGATCCCAGACTTTTGAATACCTTGCCAGCATAGTGTTGAACAGTGAAGAAAGTCTTCTCTTTTAGATTCTTTGGTTTAGAGAATTTGCAGTGGCTTGAGTGAGTGTTTGTGAGTTTTTCGACAAAGGATACATCTGTTGCTTTTGGAAACCAGCACTCCTCATCTAGCAGAGCTAGGATACCTGGAGGATTGTTCTGTAAGGGAAACCAAAAGAAATGTCATGACTGAGTAACTTTTACAGATAATCAAAGATTATTACACTTAATATGTATGAATGGTGTTGTTTAACTGACCGGTCTCTCAATGAGCTCAATGCAGGGCTGGAGGTCCAGGCCAAAGTCAATGAAATTCCACTCAATGCCTTCCTTCTTGTACTCCTCCTGCTCCAGGATGAACATAGTGTGATTGAAGAGCTGTTGCAACTTCTCATTGGTGTAGTTGATGCACAGCTGCTCAAATGAGTTATCCTGTGAGAAAGGCAAAAAAGGAAAGCCTCAAGTTAGAAAGTTTACATTTGGATTTTAGAATATTTTAATGAAGACTTTCGGACTCACCTCAAAAATCTCAAACCCAGCAATGTCTAAGATGCCCAGAAAAGAGGCTCCCTGGCGCTTTGTCTTATCAAGAGCCTTGTTGATACGTGCCAAAATCCAGCGAAACAGACGGTCATACATGGCCTTGGCCAAGGCTTCAACCGCAAAGTCAGCCTGATAAATGGACATACTATTATGTTATATAAATTGACATATATATTACAAATTTTATTTATATTATTATATTTATTTATATTACAATTTCACAGATAATTACACACTTAAAAATGATGGTTCCAAAAGGGGGTTTGCAGCAATGCCATAGAAGAACAATTCTTGGTTCACCAAGGTTTTTATAATTTTTTTAATTAAATTTTTTTTTGCCTAGTATAAAGAACTTTTCAGTGACACTTTATTTTAAGGTGTCATGGTTACACATGCTACATGTACTTACTATTATAATAACAAAAATTATGCGTAATTACATGCAAGTAACCCTAAGCCAAACTCTAATCCTAACCATATTAGTAAGTACATGTAGTTAATTAATATTACTCAGTACTCAATAAATAATATAATATAATTACACTGTAACAAGGACATCTTAAGTGTAACCAACTTGTCAATAATCTAAAGAACATTCCACTATGGAGAACATTTTGTGCAATGGATTCCAATGAAGAACCTTTATTTTTAAGAGTGTTGAGAATTGTATTTGGTCAGTGTAATTAGTAACTGAAAAATAATGATAAAACATTTTACTCAAAACCTGGAGTGCTGAAATCTTAAAAATAATGCATTATAGCTGTATGGAATAGTGTGGTAATGCACCTGTTCTTTGGTCTGTGCCTTCTGTACCAGCTCTCGGCCCACTTTGATGCGAGGAGTGAGAATAGCTTTGGTGAAGTCAGTCACATTAATCCCCTGCAGATGGCACACTTTCTGTGCAGCTGGTGAATGCATTTACCACAACATATGAGCATTTTGGTTTAGTCGGGATAGTTCAGGATAAGAGCAACATCACATATTAATCCCTCTGGACTCTGTTTGTTTACCTGTGTTGTCTGGCATGCTAGCCTGCTCTTGGTTTTTCTCTGCTTTGAACTCAATATTCCCCAGTTGCAGCACAGTCGAACATAACTTCAACATGCCTAAAAGAAGCAAAACACTTCATGTAAAACAGCATCAAAAGATAGGATGCTAAGTTATAAAACTAATCATTGTTATGTTAAATACCCATTCTTTCCTCCTCATTGAATCCCAGGACCTCCATGGCTTCCAGAGTCTCTTCAAACATCTCATCATCTTGCTGGTTTTGTACCTGCACATGCCCAGCCACTAGGAAACGGTAGTTACCAAAGTCCTCTAGCAAGAGCTCATCTGTGGAAGAGAATGACTGCTAGTGGTATATTTGAAATGATGTCTAAATCTGTCAAAACTCATGTTATACTTTTAGAAAGCAGAAAGTAAAATCAAAATAAACTAAGTTACTAAGTTTACAAAGCTGCTGTAATAGCAATTCTTGGTCCTCACCCACCTCGCATTTGGTCTTTGGCTCCAGCCACCATGTAGTAGAAGATGTGGAAGGATCTCTCAATTTTGGCCTGTCGGATACAACGAGACTTTTCCAGGAGGTCTGGATTCATTAAGTCATTAAAGTGAAAATGAATGTTCTTGATTTTATGGTGTACAAGTCTAAATATTTTTTTAGAAATGATTGTTGTAACTGATTTTGATATCAAACTGTTGTACAGTTTCAGTGGAAAGGCTTATTAGGATACAGGTTTCAATGTTTGCTCCAACGATGTAGCCAGTGTTGTCAAAGTTGATTTTAATAAATTTACCCTGAGAAGGAAAAACAGCAAGATTTTTATACAAATGTTGATTATAATGATAATGAGCAAATAGCCAATACCAAAAACAATGAATTAACTCACAAATCTTGAGGAATTGTCATTTTTGATGGTCTTGGCATTGCCAAATGCCTCCAGAATAGGATTGGCCTGCAGGAGCTGCTTCTCTAGCTCCCCCTAAACAAATGGACCAAGGAAATGTCATTCACTGTGATTCAATGCAGTCAAACTATGAACTAAAAGCTCTTCTAATGTACTTTACATATCATAGTTTAGTATATATTAAAGTAAAAGGCCATTCAGGTGTTTGGCCATGTTTCATTCATAATTCATGATTGACATGTAAAATAATAAAGACGTTGACATCCAAAAATGTATAACAAGCAGCTCAGGTACTCACATATGCTAACTGGGGTCCTTTTTGTTGCTAAATGGGGGTAAATAATGAATTGATTAAAAACAATCCATTACAAGAAGTTGAAATGGAAAAGTGCAGAGCATGACTCTTGTTTAAAAGCTCTGACAATAAGTCTATGAATTATTGTGTATTCGATGTCCAGTTTATTTCAGATCTGCATATTCTGTGAATTATTGCAAAAAGAACTTAACAGTTGTGTTTTGTTTTATGGACAAAGCACATGCAGAAGCACATCTGTATGAACAGAATTGTAAATGACCCACAGCAGTATTAATGCACTGGACCATGTAATATTTTTAAATATACCTTGTTTAGTGCTGAAGCGTTTATATCGTATCCTAAAGGCATGACTATTAATCTAATCAAACACTACACTGTTATTAAAATTTTAACGTTATTATAATACTGTATGACATGTTAATCGGTTTTATGATACAAAGTTTGAACTCACAGAGCCAGCATCTTTCTTCCCTTTGTGTGATGATGCCACAACTGCAAGGTACTGGATGACTTTTTTGGTGTTTTCTGTTTTTCCAGCACCTGACTCACCACTATTAAACATACATTAAAGAATGTTGCCACATGTCACATAATCATTTGAATAATAATTTACATGTCAGGCTGCTCAGCAAATTTGATGATATAGTGCATATAAAAGTGTATTATTGTATGGCCCATGTGATATTTGACCAGTCAAACTCAAGCTCTGGTAATTCTTGCAAATGTATCTGCTGATTACTAGTGCCTCACAGATACAGTGGATACTTCTTTCCTGGGTCAACCTTGAGCTAAATGCTATACAATTAAAGGACTAGTTTCATTAGAACTTTATTTTTAAGAGTATATAAAGCAAACAAAATGTAGGGCATTTAGAACTCACGTGCAGAGAATAGACTGGTCCTCACGCTCTGTGGAGAAAGAAACAGAAACATTTGAACACAGTACAAGGACAGGACAAGAAATGCATGAATTGTCACAGTTAAGAACCTGAACGAGATTAACAAGGGGCTCGGCTGTCTAAACACAAACTGTACTATCGTTCACTGGAGATCCCTATCTCCAAAATCTTACATATTCTAAATTGAGTACAGGGTGAGATTAATTTCAGTTCATCCTTCCAAAAATAGCTGTACAAAATTTCAAAGGGAAAGGCCCCATGTATGGCAATTTTGATGGCTTTAATCCACAGCCTGTAAAACACAGTACCTGACACAGACAACACTCTCCAATACACAGCTGACTGTGCCGGACTGAATAACAATGAATAAGACGTGACAGTTTCCTTATTATTCTATATTTGCGGAGCACAGTTACACAACATTGAAGGAATTACTTTTGGAAAGAAAGACATGATTTTTGTATCATGTCAACCACATTCACACCTGTGAATTTACTATTTTTCTGAGGTGTATTCAGTGAGTTTAGACTGATGATCACCTTGCAGCATGTTCCTATAGGCATTATCAGCGACGGCATAGATGTGAGGAGGAACCTCATGACGCTTCTTCCCCTTGTACATCTCAATGATCTTCTCAGAGTAGATGGGCAAAAACTTATAGGGGTTCACTACCACACAGAAGAGGCCTGAGTAAGTCTGGATTGGAATAAATAGCAAATATATATTCAAAACATATGCCAAGAAACGGCAATATTATTATACATTTTACATATATTGGTAAAAATAGGCTTCTTTTTTCCATGCCATCAGGCGTTTTCAACTTTTTTGCTACCAAGACCCCCGGATATGATGATGCTCTTGAAAGTAACCCCCATTCTAAAGTATAAATGCATATATTATAAATAAAATAAGTATACTGCATATGTTTTATTGTAAAAAGACTCACATACACTACCATTCAAAACTTTTGAGTCAATAAGTTGTTTTTTTTTCTTTTTGAAAGAAATTAATACTTTTAGTCAGCAAGGATACACAAATTGATCAAAAGTGACAGTAAACACTTCTACATTGTTACAAAATGTTTATTTCAAATAAATGCTGTTCTTCTGAACTTTCTATTCATCAACAAGCCTAAAAAAAGTATCACAGTTTCCTGTTTTGAAAACCCCTATGACTGAGCTGTGATCAGAAATAAAGACTTTTGTATTGTAAGGTGAAGTTTGACTGGACTTACATAAATGAGACCTGAGAAATACCTCTCCCTGAGGTTGTGCAGCACTGAGGCCTCATTCAGACAGGTCAGTGCAGCCATGTCTTCAACCTTGTTGAATTTGGGTGGGTTCATTTTCTGGATTTCGTCTTTGCTGATGGTCACCTTCTGTCCATTGTCAAGCTCAACCACCACCTCATTCCCTGTTTCTTCTTTGATGCTGGCTGACTGAAAACCTTCCCTTTCTGAAGGTATCCACACCATCTTTTTGGTCGACCAATCGGCCTGGGCCACCCCACTGTTTTTGAAGTCATTGTCAAGGAAAAGGAACTTGCTGCTGTCTTCGTTTTCTGGTTGTTTGGTCATCTTGAAGTATTTCTGTGAGTTATTCTATGATGTAATAAGAAATGTGTTTTATCATCTGTCTGTATTAGCTTTTTTGACACAATGGATGTGCAAACATGTAGCCTTATTTTATATTCTAATCAGGCAAACCACAACCATATCTTTGCCACTCTCGAGCCACTTATTCTCTACAGCTGTAAACCTGTTGAAAGGTGATAATAAAGTCCCCATGATCATTCCTTATATGGAGTGTGTCCAGTAAAAGCTTTCTAACACATCACTGACATACTGCTGCCAATTTATATTGGCCGGTTTGTATTTAAGTACCGGATTTGCATGACAAATTTTCTGGACATTTTACAGTCAGTATGTCCTAGACATTCTTCTTAGAAAATATTGTTACTGTATAATAACATTATAGATGTTCTTATGATCTTTGCAATATTTCAATAACCCTGCAGTGCATAAACAGGTAATTCTTACAAAACATTTCAAGAGTTCCAACCTGCCATCTTAAAATATGGAAAATGTGAAAGAAGTTAACATCGGTCGATTAGCATTTTACCAAAAAAAAAGAAAAAAAAAAGAAAAAGAAAAATATTACATTACAATTAAATTAAACAATTAAGAAAAAAAATATGCTATTTTTTGAAGATAAAGTAATAAAACTTAGTGGCACAAAATATATATTATTTATAAAATCTATATTTAATTAATTATAATGTGTATACAATATATAAAGCAAAGCATAAATCTAATACTTACATGCTATGACAACCTCTTAGTTTTGCAGTGTCTGTGTATGCTTAGAGCGGTATCCAAAAAATGAGTGCCTTGGATGATCTTTATTAATTTTTAAGCCTTAATCTATGGACAGACTTGGATTTGGTGGGCGGAGCAAATCATTTGGACCATCCTACAGCCAAATTCATCAGAATATAGCCTATAGCCTATAGCCTATGCAAATGATGAGGCTTTTCTACTGAAAGACAGTTTTGTAAAGGTCATTAAACACTAAATGACTATCAGTAGCCTATCTGTCAAAGTGCTTTGACTGAAGTCATTATTTATTATTTCTGTTTAACCTGGCCAGTATACCTGATATAGCTTATAACCAATTTATAATAAGTCAGCTATAAACTTGTCATCAAGTTTTCAAAAAAAGTCATCAAGCTCAGGTTGATGCTCATTACACAAGCTCATTATGATTTAATTTCGTTGCATCCAAAAACAATTTGTTTGGCCTATAGTGGTCTAGAATGGCAAGCTGTTTTTACATTTAATCCTTAAAATGTACTAATATCTGTTTTTATGCTACTAGTACTAATTTTTGAGCTACCATTATCTATTCATTTAGTTAAAGTAAAATAATAATAAAAAAACTATAAATACTTGTACCTAATAGTATATTCAAAATATGTCTGGTCTAGAGGTTACTAGTAACAAAAAATTCACTATATCTATTTTTTAATTAGTAAAGTATTTTTAACTGCTTTCAACCCTATTTGCAGGGGTGGGGGGGAAGATATCAGTCAAATGATTTTTAACTTTGTTTATTGAGTTTTTCGCACAATGAATATAAGGATACTGATAAACACAGGGCACAAGACTCTGGCTTTCTCTGTCTTCATTGAAGCTCCTATTAAATAAGAAAAGAGAAAATACTGTCAAGTTCAACAGTATGATGAATATATTAATGGTAACACTTTACAATAAAGTGTCATTTGTTAACATTAGTTAATGTATTAACTAACATGAACGAACAATGAACAATACATTACACAATTAATTAATCTTTGTTAATGTTAGTTAATAAAAATACAGTCATTCATTGTTTGTTCATGTTAGTTCACAGTGCATTAATGTTAACAAACACAACTTGTGATTTTAATAATGCATTAGTGATGAAATTAACATGAACTAAGATTAATAAATTGGGCAGCCGTGGCCTAATGGTTAGAAAGTCGGACTTGTAACCCAAAGGTTGCAGGTTCGAGTCCCAGGACCGGCAGGGATTGTCGGTGGGGGGAGTGAATAACCAGCACTCTCTCCACCCTCAATACCACGACTGAGGTGAGACCCTTGAGCAAGGCATCAAACCCCCAACTGCTCCCCTGCTCAATTGGCTGCCCACTGCTCTGGGTGTGTGTTCACTACTGTGTGCATGCACTTGGATGGGTTAAATGCAGAGGACAAATTCTGAGTATGGGTCACCATACTTGGCCACACACCACTTCCTTTCCCCCCCCTAAATGCTGTAGAAGTTATGTTCATTCTTAGTTCATGTTAACTAATGTAATTGACTAATGTTAACTAATGAACCTTATTGTAAGATGTTGCCATATTAACATCTAAACTGATACTTTAACTTGCATACCTTTATTTTAAGCTCTTTAACTTATAATTGCGCCAGCGCCAATGAAGTTATGCCGTAAGCGTGCTGCTAATTCAGTTTTAATGTGTGCCTAGAACGGCCGCAGATGAGGCATTAAGTGCATGGCACTGCGACCAACGTAACGTTTTACAGAGTTTAATATAGCAATGTGGTCGCTCAGTTTTTCTAGATCAGTTTTAATCGTGTAATAGATTTGAACAAAGAAATAAATTGCTATGCACAGGCCGCATTGATTGCAAATACAAATACAAAAATAAGACGAGTAAAGAAAACACGGTACTTATTAAAATAATCACCCTTTATTTAAATATATGAACACAGAAAACCTCTGTTAACAGGTTAATGTAACATTTCCCATTCCATGACTAGTAAAATAAACACAATTTACTCTGTATAATATTGAACATGGCTCTTCTCGGAGCAACTGCGTGCACTACGTCGTCTTCTTGTTTGACAGGTGTCAGCGTTAAGGCGCAAAACTGCCACCTGGGAGGTCAAACAGGTACTGGCGCTGGAGTATTTACATGTTGTGTTATCATAAAAGTCATGTTCATTTTAAATATTGTGGTTATCGTCAATCTGTCTTTGTCAGGTGACGTCACACTCACGAGAATCGAAGTGCATTTTGGGTATCGCCGCCATTTGTAAGGTATCAAAGCCGAGGTGTTCTGTTGTTGGAGAATTGTCATTTTCATTTGCTTTAAAATGGTACGTTCTTGTTGTGTTAAAGTCTGCAATAATGAATTACATGATAGAAAAGGTCAAAAACTCACCAGGAAGAAAGATATTTTAGGTCTCACACTTGAAAAAAAGACTATACAACAAGAGGCGTTGCCGCGTCAGATGGCCTGGGTTGCAACAGGGATACACAAAATCGTCATATTTGCGAACATATCTACGTTTATGTTCGTTTACCCTCGACATTTTCATAAAGATAAGTAAGAGATTTTTTAGATGTGCTTATTTTCTGTTTTCTGAAGTAGCCAACATTATATTCACATGTTATTTAGGGTTATCATTGTTATTAAACAGATGAGCAGAAATGGGTCTTGTACCATGAAATGTCTTGCTATCGTTTTATGCATAGGTGTAAAGAGTTATTTTATTTCACTAATGTTACTGAAATCAAATATTGTTTATGGGGGTTTGTACTTAACTCAAGTGTAATTTAAATTAAATACTTGACTAAAACAAATTTCTAATGTTTATCATTTTTAGTTCTTACAATTTTAAAAAGTACTGACTACATTTTTGTACATTGTCAGCTGGTTAGGATGGCCGGCTACACGCTGAAGGCTGGAGGAGATGGCCGGCTGAAGGCTGGAGGAGATGGTCGGCTACACGCTGAAGGCTGGAGGAGATGGCCGGCTACACGCTGAAGGCTGGAGGAGATGGTCGGCTACACGCTGAAGGCTGGAGGAGATGGCCGGCTACACGCTGAAGGCTGGAGGAGATGGTCGGCTACACGCTGAAGGCTGGAGGAGATGGCCGGCTACACGCTGAAGGCTGGAGGAGATGGCCGGCTTCACACGACACCACTCAGTGTCACTAATTGAATGTAACTTGTGTGTGCGCAGAAGAAAACTGACTGCTGTGGTGTAAACTCAGGATGTCTGAGTTTTTCAGTGATCTTAAAGTAAAGCATTATACAGGTATGCCAAACTTGGTAACCTTTATTACATGGGTTCTCAATTCCTTTGGACACAGAAAAGCAATGATAGACTGTTTTGAGATTTCCACAGAGAAACCATTCAGTGTGAAAGTGTGTGTCAGAATGTCTTGTACCTACAAGCACTATTTAGTATTTGACAGATCAGCACTTCTAAGAATCCATGCAGAAAGGGTCATCAGAAATGTTTGCCAGAAGCATCAAATCATCATCATCATCTTATTATTATTATTAATTTATTCACCTTTCTTTGTAGTACTTACACTGTGTCCACTTAAGGAAACAGTGTGCTGATGATTCATGCTTGTCACATCTTCTGTTCTGCATTATGAAACAGATTTTTAACAGTGTTGCATTAATAATAAAGTATGTATAATGCCATTTTCATAAATGTGTTTTTGATTGTCTTCTTGTTATTAGTTCTTATCAGTACTTATCAGCCAAATGAAGCACAGAAAATTTTGAACAAACAGGGTAAGGTTTAATGACTCACATGATGTAATTACATACAATTGTGCAAATTATGTGTGCAAATCAATGGTAGACAAAAACAGAACATATAAGTGTATAAGTAAATAATATATGTTACATAAATAAAATAAGTTTTTATACTGTAAACAAGATAATCATATATCCAGCGAGGTTGGAGGCAGCGATGCCGGCGGCACTTTTTGTCAGGTAGTATGGATCAGTGTTAATTGTTAATCATCAATGACAAATTATATAAATTACGGTTCCTAAAACAATTTGCTGAGATTATCTCGGTACCGTATCTACTTGGTTTGCATCTGTTTTTCCAGAATGACGATTTAATCGGTCTTTACTGTACGGCTCTATACACTTCCAGTTCACTGCTCAATGCAACGATACCTTCAAAATGGCGCCTCGGTGACGTCACACATAAAAAACGCACGTGACTGAAAAAAGACCGATACCGGTATATCGTCACACACTAAATTAACACAATGTCGATATTTCATGCTTTGAATATCATGATTATCATCAATACCGGTATATTGCAACACCCCTAACACAAACCTTTAATTCACTTAACTGCTGTCTCCTGCAGATAATGTAAAAAAAACCCTCACAGCTGGGTTTCAACTGTAAGTGAGATTGACCCAGCCACTAACCTAATGACTTGGCAACAAAAAAACTTCCCAACAATGAAAAAATAACCACCCCAAAAATAACCCAGCATTTTGAAAATGTAATGAATAAATACTAGTAGCAAGAAAATAGCAGCTAGTACGTTTTAAGGAAAAAAATGTTAAAACTGCTTGCCATACTGTCATGTGTGTGGCTCCAGTTACGTCAGTTGTTAAATTGATGAAGTAACAGCGCCCTCTATGATTCAGCTCATGCATCTCACTTCTATACAAGTCCCCAACATCATAACACATACACACACAGCAGTGGTTATGAAACAGAGGCAGTGTAAACCCAGCACACTATAACAGATCCTTCCTGCGGCGAATGGGTATTGACAGTTTCTGCAGTTTGGACGGTTCTGATCCATTTTGGGTGAGTAAATAAACAGTTCTACTGTCATGAACTGTATTTTTCCGACTATATTTTGTTTCAACAGATTGCCATGGTTCACCGGGTTGTGTGCCGCTGCAGCATGGAGACACTTGGCGGTGTCTCAAAACATAGCCAGCAGCCTACCTAGGCACCATTTTGGGACGTCATAGGCGCGTTTGGACGTTCGTTTTGAGAGTCAGAGTATTTTCAGGCGTCAAATGCACGCACGAGTATTATTCAGTTTGGGTTGAATGCGCCTATAAAGCCGAATATTGCTGCCTAGGTAGACAGCGTAGTAGGTTTTGAGACGCCGCCACTGTTGCTAAGCTAACCGGTTAGCCACACAGCAAACTACCATATATGCATAAAACTCTCTGTGGACGTTATTACTGTCGTGTTGATATTTCTCTATGACAGTCTAACCGTCGCATGTAAGAGTGATTTATAACACGATCACCTGCTCAGTGTGTGTCGTTATCACAGCGTGTAGCTGAAGAGTTGACTTGTCACTGCTCTGACTTGCTTTTGGTTAGCTAATTCCTCTAATGCTAGGTAGTTTCCTTTTAACCAGAGAACTTATGTAATTATTTGTCGTATTTACAGAGAATTAAGCCTTGTTTATTTGTGTTGCAGTTTGTGCAAGGTCTGACAGGTCAGTGGATTATCGGTATTAGTTGTAGTCTGACAGGTTTAGACAGGCAATTTGTCCTTCAGGATCAGAGGGCCAAAACATTAAATTAGGAATCACTCTGACAGATGACTGCATGCCAAGAAAACATGTTACTTTTCTTGAAATGCTCTCAGCTTTTGTGTTTACATTGTTAGTCCTTTGTTTGTCCAAGGATACAATGCAATGAAAGATTTCCAGGTTTGTGAAGTTTGGTTTCAAGTCACAGGGTGAATTAAAAAAAAAAAAAAACTCTGAAGATCATGTCCCAGTTATGTATAATAATAATAAGAAGAAAAAGGAGATATGTCATAAAATAAATGTTTTTTTTTTTTTTTAAACTTGAGAGTTGGGAGTTGAGGTGAATTTTTAAGTTCTCAATAAAATTTTGTGACTTAGCTTTTTTGTTCAAACATTCTTAATTTTTTGCATTACAGTAAGCTAAAGCTACAACACATACTGCCATGACATAAATAATTTACAATCAGAATAATATATTATCTGATTTTATCATTTTTACTTTTTTCATGTTTTTCCTACAATAACAAGAAATTGAGGGGTTGTGTTACATTTTCTTAAATTTTCACAGTGCAAATAGTCTTAAAGGTCCTAACATAGGGTTTATTGTCTTTTAGCAAAACATAACTTCCTTACGGTTATTTTGGGGTGAAATGTGATGCTCTTGACAGGTTTTGAAAGATCCACATTATTGCCATTACATATCAAAAAAGAAAACAAAATGGTAAGGCTGTACAAGTGCATTTAGTTCAATAGCTCAAATGTCAAGAAAATGACATTTCATGTACTGGTCTTGGCAATTTAGCAGAGCAGCCTTTTATTTATTGATCTATTATTCCTCCTCAGAGACAGGATTATGGGAAGAGACGCTCCCGACAGAGAACAAGATTAGATTTTCTTTGTCAGAAAAGGTTCGGTTCATTTTTTAGGCATGCTTTGGATGTCACTATTTAAAGCCTGGCTCACACTACAGGATTTTTAGCCCGATTTAGCCCCGATTTTCCCCTCCCGAGAATCGGAGCAGAAATCTTGTCGAGCACCTCGATCGGTCCCGATGTTCGGCGCAGATTATCTCGTAATGTGAGGCGTTCACAGATCGAATCTTGTACCTCCCGATCTGCTCGCACAAAATCGGGGCCACCCCGATTGATATCAAACATGTTTGATATTTAGGATTTTAAATCGGGATGATGACGGCTATGATTACGTCAATACATTCACAATAGCCAATTAGTGATGGGTCGTTCTTGAACGATTCGTTCATTTTGAACGAATCTTTAATGTGACTCGGGAAGAACGAGTCGTCTCGGGGAGTGATTCGTTCAGTTGCGCATGCGCAAAATCCTATAGGTTCTGCACTGAATTAGTTCACCTGTTTTGAGTCTCCGGGTTTGAGTCGTTCGTTCATCACGTGACAGCCTCATAAGCTGAACCATGCAGCTTGAGCCGGAAAGAGAATTGATTAGTTCATCTATCGAGGTCTGGGTTCGGAAGTCGTCATTCATCACGTGACAGCCTCATGCTAAGCTAAACCAATGCAGTCTGAGCGGGAAAGAGAATTGATTAGTGCACCTGTTTCGAGTCTTCGGGTTTTTCGAGTCGTTCGTTCATCACGTGACAGCCCCATACGCATAACCTATGCAGCCAGAGCCGGAAAGAGAATTGATTAGTTCATCTCGAGTCTTCGGGTTTGAGTCGTTCATCACGTGACAGCCTCATAAGCTAAACCAATGCAGTCTGAGGGGAAAAGACTTAATAATAATAATAATAATAATAATAATAATATTAATAACCAACTCTTTAGTTTATTACCTTTGTTACCACATTCAGTGTTATGAACCATCATGACAGAAATTCACACATTTATAAACCGTAAGAAATAAAAAGCTACAGTTTGACACCATAAACGCATCACGTAACTGTAAGAGTAAATAATAATAATAATAATAATAACTATGCACCCGTTTGTAAGGAATTAAAATTAACTAATTTCTCTATCCAATGCTGTCATGTCACGTGACAAAAGAACGAACGACTCAAACCCGAAGACTCGAGATGAACTAATCAATTCCTTCCTGGCCGACTGCATAGGTTTAGCTTACGGCTGTCACGGGATGAATGAACGACTCGAACCCGAAGACTCGATAGATGAACTAATCAATTCTGTTTCCGGCTCAGACTGCATAGGTTTAGCTTATGGGGCCGTCACGTGATGAACGAATGACTCGAACCCGAAGACTCGATAGATGAACTAATCAATTCTCTTTCTGGCTCAGACTTTAAAGTTTTAGCTTATGGGGCTGTCACGTGATGAACGAACGACTCAAACCCGAACACTTGTCTGATAAGAGGTGAGGTGAGCTAATCATAGACTAAAGACCCCGGTAAACAACGAATTATTTTGTTTTCTGTTTCTTATACCATTATAGTTTTGTATTGTTTGTAGTGTGATCAACGTTTGCATTAGTAGTAGATGTGTTAGGGAAGCAGCACGTAACATTTTAATTATATTTTGCTAAAATGAACGAAATGAACGAAATGACTCGAAAAAAGATTCGTTCATTTTGCTGAACGAGACTCAAAGGTCCGAGTCAGTAAAATGATCCGAACTTCCCATCACTATAGCCAATAAGAAACAAGTCTACAAGGAGACGGAAGTGACGAACATTTTGAAATGGCGACCGCGAAACCTGTAGTACGTACCCGTTGGAATGCAGAGATGGAGGAGCAACTTGTTGAGATGTGGCAACAACATGATTGTCTATTTAATGTGTCATCAAAGCTGTACCACAACCGTAGCGATAAGGAGAAGAGCTGGGGAGAAATCGCGTCAGTTTTAAATGTACCAGGTGAGTATAGAAAGCTGCTAGCACGCTAGGCTTGCAAATGTAAACAAACAGTTGAAGCGTCAGTGACAATCTGCTACATGTCTGTCAAAAGATAACGTAACAATTTATCAGTATCAAACGACCACAAACTAACTCCTCCCCCTCTTTCTCAAACACTCACTCACTCACTCACACACACACACACACACACACACAATCCCCTCTCTCTCTCTCACACACACACACACACACTCACAAAGACGATATCCTCAATCTCTGTCTCTCACAAACACATGCAGTCCACTCTCTCAACAGAACATAAGGGTACAAACATTACATCTTTATGAGCTCTATAATTGTTTGTACATTTTGAGAAAAATAAAAATTTATATTTTAATAATATTAATTCAGCCGAATGTAGAGAGGAGACTGAATGTCAATGTATGTATTGTATATTTTCAGTGGAAGACATTAAAATGAGAGCCACAACATTAAGGACTCAGTTCACAAAACTTCTTAAACCCAAACCTAGCGGCAGTGGAGAGAAAGGGTTAACACAGAAACAGAGATGGCTTTTAAGCAGCTTGGACTTTCTTAAGAAACATGTTGCCCAACGCCCCTCTGAGACCAGTGTAAGCAAGCAATAGTATGGACAGGCATGACATGTGATATTGTGTCTTTAATAAGTAACACAGTAGGCTTCATCATGTATCCACCTTTTTCCTATACCCATGGCGTTTTGCATGAATTATGGGAGTAACTTGTGTTAAACTGTAAATAATCAGTGATGTGTTTTAAAAATGGGGTACAATAAGGTAGCGTTATTCTCCTCACAGTTCAACCATCAAATATTAAAAGAAAAATTACTTTCAGCAGACCTAAAATTGCTGAAATTTGGAGCAGTTGTGGCCTAATGGTTAGAGAGTCGGACTTGTAAAGCAGAGATCATGGGTTTGAGTCTCGGTACCAGCAGGGATTGTAGGTGGGGGGAGAGAATGACCAGTGTCCCCAATGGCTCCCTGGGTGCTGCAGCGTGTGCACTTGGATGGGTGAAATGCAGAGCAAATAATCAGAGTATGGGACACCATACTTGGCCACACGTCACGTCCAAAAAATCAGGATGTGTATTTCCACAGCAATATTAATGAGGTGTTAAATATCACTGAAATACATAGAGAAAATAATCTGGAGGAAGAGAACACAGTGAACTCTTTTGAATGGAAGTTTCCCAAACCTGAAGTGCAACCCATAATTTAAAATGCAATAGGCACGTTTGGAAAAAAGGTGGATAATTATTGGGACAATACAGTGAAATTGTTATACAATTGTTTTGGCAGTACTTTGCTGAGATAGATAGATGGATAAATGTTTGTAAACCCCACTGACATAAAATTATTATTATTTTTTTAGCTTGATCAATCTGTGAAAGACTTATTGAGTGAAGGACAGGACATTGATGACCCCACCAGTGATGAAGACATTGCAGACACATCTGAGGCACTAGGTAGAATTATGAATGTAGATGTACAAGACTCATTCAGGGCGTAAAGTTGCACAAATCTAGAGACAATGACTTTTCATGCATTTTAAATAGTCTAGTTTTTCTATCATTAATTATTAGGATTAGTGTTTATACATGTATTTGTTAAATAAGTTAAATAGATGATTTTCGGAAGCAAATTCATCAATATAAAACATCCTCAAATTACACACACATCACACGTGAACATGGCCATTGTCAGAACAATGGCAGACTACTTGCAAAGCAGATCAGGAGCAATTCATGTGATTCACATCTTTTTTTGAAAACCTTCAAAAGTTTTCATAATTGATGCTTAATGCCGTGTGTCATTACCTGCATTATGGTTCTTTCTTGAGTATCAGGGAATGTGTAAGACCTGAGAGGATTTTTCTGAAGAACATTGAGCAGTTTAACAAACAAGGCACTTGTCTATTAAAAAACAAAAAAAAAAAAAAACAGTTGTAAATCATGCAGGTAACGACATAGTATTAAGAACCAAGCACAATGAAAAAAAAATAATTATAATTAAAAGTTTGCAAATACTTTGGCTGTATGCAAAAAAACATACTTTGATTGAAGTTCTTCTAATGATATTATAATTTAATCTTTTATCTCAACCATAGGACCACATCCCTCTACCCAGCAAGAGAGTGAAGACCACAACTCCTTTTTTCCCACTCCCAGGCCTGCACTTAAACGCCGAAAAGCTGACACAGACACTGTTGAGCAACAAAAACTGAAGCTGTTACAGCAGATGTCTGCTTCAGTTCTGGCCCCCCCAGATGCATGCAGCTCCTTTGGCAACCAGGTTGCTGTGGAGCTCAGGTTAATAAAGAATACAAGCATACAGACTGGGGTAAAAAGAAAAATAATGAATGCTTTGTTTGAGGCCCAGGAGGCTGACCAATCTAGTTCCTCATCATCCTCACACATGCCACCACCCATATATTCACCTCTCACACCTACACAAATGCCCACCTCAACCCCTCTATACACACCGGCACCGCAACACTACCATCAGCACATGCCCCTGTTCAGCCTCAGAACTTTTTGAGGATGCTAGAAGAATAGGAAGAGTAGTTGCATATTTAAAAAATGCTGTACGTTATACACATGCACACATTTTCACATACATTTTAATTTGTTAATTGGTTACTCTTGTTATGTATACATATGACAATGTAATTTTAAGTTGCTGTTAAAACGGTTGTATGTGTTGTTCAAAATGAAAGTTTTGTATGAATGAATGTTTTAAAATATTCAGTTGGCACTTTAATCCTTTATGTTGGAAATACTTGAATAAACAACGGAAATGTGATCATGAATGCTGTCTTTATTTTTTATTAAAAACTTGTAAACATGTAAAATCTCATCAAAATACAGTACAGCAGAATCAAATAGTATTTTAAATCACAACCAACAAATCAATCAACAAAGGAAAATGAATATAAATTATGTAATATGATAACTATGTACATTACATACATCACTAAACTACAACTAGCAAACACTTCTTTTTGTCCATTTTCTAAATGTACTTTTCTTGCCATGGCACCTGGCCAGCAGGTGAGACAAAGTAATCTTTCAGAAGGTCACGTTGCTGCTTAGCAGCAAGAGTAGGGTTCCGTGACCTTTCAGCTGGCACACATTGCATGGCCCCCAGACCATCTCTCCTCCATGCGCCTTCGTTGACTCTGTGGTCTACATCCTCCCAGTGCTGGTGTCATGTAGGCCTCTGAACGGTGATCACAGAGGAAGTTGTGGAGGCATGCTGACGCTAGGGTAATCTTGGTGACACTGTCTGGGTGAAGCAGGATTGTGGAACGGAACACTCTAAACTTATTGGCGAGAATGCCAAATGCATTTTCTACAACTCTGCGCGCCCGTGAGAGCCGGTAGTTGTAGACCCTCTGGTTGTGGTCCAGCTGCCTGAAGGGGTAAGGTTTCATAAGGTCTGTTCTCAGAGGATACGCCTCATCCCCCACAAACATATAGGGTAGCACAATTTCAGAACCGGGAAGCTTTTTTGGAGGAGGAACATTCAGGAGACCCTGGTCCAGTGCTTTCTTCAGATCAGAATGGGCAAAAAGGCCAGCATCCGAGACCCTGCCCTGAGTGCCAACACTAATGTAAATGAATTTATAATTGGCATCTACAGCTGCCATCATGAGGACTGAAAATCTGCCTTTATAATTGTGCCACATACTCCCACTGTGGGCTGGGGGCTGGATATAGATGTGTTTGCCATCAAGGGCACCCAGACAATGTGGAAACTGCCATTTCTCCACAAAGTTCTTGGCAATTGCTTGCCATTCCTCCTCTGATTTTGGTGTCTGCAAATATAAAAGCATAACAATGGATTTATTTACAACAGACAACATGAGAGATTTCTTGACAATTAATCTCCTAGAGTAACTACTGAATCTCAACCTGTACTGAATTTCTAAATATGAATTCAAGTCACCCTCCCCACACACATTTTTATAACCCTACTTAGCCCACCCATTTCAGCATGAACTAAATTGTACAATCAATTCTCCCCAGTCAAGCATACTTACTTATAAAATGTTTAGTTTGTCATTATGAACTATGCTGCTTGTCTTCATATTTGTACATACTGTATGTCAGAATTTTTGCTGTTGTGATACTAATGATAAAAATATTAAGGATTTCTAACCTTTAGAAAATCATCTTTCAAGATTTGATGTAGAGCTGCACACGTGTGTTTGACTATATCAGATACAGTAGTAGCCCCAATTCTGTACTGAAAACTCAGTGATTTGTAGGTTTCGCCTTCAACAGAAGAAAGTTAACATTACTGTTAAAAGAAAACATAAGAGACAAACCTGCACATTTGTTATATATACAAACCTGTTGCCAAGAATCTGAGGGTCAAGGAGAGCCTCTCCCTGGCCGTAATTGCCCGCCTCATCTTGGTGTCCTGTCGGGTGATCAGTGGCTCTACTCTCCTTAGCAGGGTTTCAAACTCATCTGAGGTCATCCGCAGCAGCTCCCTGAAGCCTGACCTGTCCTCCAACTAATGTTATACATGAAAACAAAAATCATATTTTAAATAAGCTTACCCTTGGCCATATTTAAAAACATACCTTTACATAGCCATTTTGAGTCCCACTAGTAATAATAACAATATTAAACAAGATGGCGCCGCCGCGTTCGGATGCCGTCCAGGTCGCTCCGCTTAGATTGTGCTTTTATTTACTTTTTTACTTATTCTTGCTTTCTCCTT
>JAFVLL020021238.1:0-10768 GCA_021397915.2 Tor tambroides
AGACGCTTCGCTTAATTATTCACAACAGCATGTGTTGATTTGCTATGACAGACGCTTCAGACTGTGAAATCGCGCACATTAACTGAGAGAAACGTCAATGGATCGAAGGAGAGCGTCTGTTTTGCTTTGTAATGAGAGTTCGGTACAAATGCGATTCATTCACTTAGTGAGTGTAACCGTTTTACGTTTTGACACAACCAGTCAAAAGGCTTATATAAACGCCTCAGAATAAGCCTAAAACGTTATCAGAGGTGCAACAGCGCGTTCATATATATGTTTTCGATGAAGAGTGCAAATGGCTGTGCATTTATTTGTGTTTTTAACTCGACGAGAGCGAAATGAAATTGTCTGAACCCAAAGCTGTGTGTGTAGTCTGTCTCCCCTCTTCCCCCTCCGCTCCGCAGCGCACCACGCCCACTTTTTTAGCATTTTTTAAAACTGTGGTTAGAACTAACCAGTGCTGAAACAGGGGGTTTCATGACCCTTTAAATGCACCTAACATTGTAATTATGTCTTCCCAACTTGTAAAGACAAACTTCCTAGGAGGACATGAATACCATCTGAACGGCGTTTGAAGTTGCATTACAATGTTTTCTGTTCACAAATTTAAGACCTCTAAAATGACCAGACTTTTTTCATTTAATATGATATTTAGGACTTTTACGACCTTAAATTTGATCAAGATACAATTGTTTAAGGCTAAGGATTGTCCAATACTTTAATTATGAGCAATAATAATAGTAACATTTGCATGAGCAACCACAAAAATAAGAGAATATTAGTGACCACGTGTGTACGCTCTTAAAGGGATAGTTCACCCAAAAAAGAAAATTCTGTCATTAAATACTCAACCTCATGTCGTTCCAAACCCGTAAGACCTTCGTTCATCTTCGAAACACAAATTAAGATATTTTTTGATGAAATCCGAGAGCTCTTTGACCCTCCCATAGACAGCAAGGGTACCACGATCAAGGTCCAGAAACGTAGCAAGGACATCAGTAAAATAGTCCATGTGACATCAGTAGTTCAACTGTAATTTTATGAAGCTACAAGAATACTTTCAGTGTGCAAAGAAAACAAAAATAACTTTATTCAACAATTCTTCTCCTCCTCATCCAGTCTGCTGTGGCACGCCTCCATTTTGGAGAGTATCACGATGCATGCGTGCACTTCCGCTTCATGTAAACAAGGAGAAGAATTGTTGAATAATTGTTGCTTTCTTTGTAATTAAATGACAGAATTTTCACTTTTGTGTGATCTATCCCTTTAAAAACAAAGGTTCAAAAGGAGGTTTTCACAGAGATGCCATAGAAGAACCATTTTAGGGTCCCAAAGACCCTTTCAGTAAAAGAACCATTTTTAAGTGTGTAGAGCATAATGTACACATACAGACTGTAAACACACACTGAGCAAAGCAAGAGATGCCCTGAAGCTTAAATGCTGCCTTGTAAAGCAGCAGCATCCCTCCCTCTGCAACAAAAGAGTGTGTGTGTGTGTGTGGCTGGATGACCGGCTGCCTCCTGACACCGTGGCCTCGCATGGCAACACCCTCCCAGTAACTGCATTACTAGCCCAGCCAGCTGCTCTGCTCCGTTCTGCCCCCCAGCACTCAATTGGATTCAGGAATTCTTCTCTTTTTCTCCCTCTGTTTTCCTTGCTGTTGGCTCTTCACCCCTCCATTCTCTCGCTACCTCTGAAAGTTGGATTTGTAAATTAGAGGAGTTACTTCCTGTCAGCCTGTGGCTGATAAAATAGCCCTTTCACCCCTCCCCACACACGTGCCGCCCAACAGTCGCCCTCTCTCGCTGCCAGAGAGGGAGCGCCGCAATTACGGGGCCTGATGGCCAAAATGGATCGAGCACGGCTCGCGGCACACACGCTCCCTCCCTACACCGAACGGAGGAAGCTGAGTGTGGCTGCGATGGGCTAATATGAGCTCTGACGGTGAGAGGCTTCAATGTCCGGGAGCCTGATGAATTTTTCTCTCTGCAGGCCTGAGCATGATCGGATTGAGCGCTCAAACTAAGCAGGTTCCTACCGGCTCATTTTGCCAGCGTTAACCTGCTAACGCATGTCGATCGCCGTCCCGCCGACACGGCCGGAATTCGATAGCAGGGCCCTGCTGGTATCCGGCAGGCCTTTGGCCCTTGCGGCGTGAGTTAATGTGCTGATCGGGGCCCCGGTCACAGCGCGCGCAGGAGTCCAGAGAGAGAGAGCGGTTACTAAACCTGCACACGCTCGGCTCCCTCGCTGACGACACGGTCTCGCAGCTCTCAGCGGTCTGACAGAGCCGTGCAATCAGCAGCACGGTCCAAAAGTCACGCTCTACACGAGTGTCACTCACCTGCTGTCAGGTCTGTGCGACCAACTGCAGTCATTAAAGCACCATTTTAAACCAAATAACAGTGTTTTTAGGGGTAAGCAAACATGTATGTCACAGCACTCTCATAAAATTTTGGTTTTAGGAACAGGTATATATACATGTCAGAAACCACAAATTTAATTGGCTCTGCCTTCTAAAAATGAAAGCTCTTTTTTAAAAGCACAGGTTGCAATGTTGAAATAAAAAGTTACAATAACAAACACAACATTTTTAACTTTTTTTGAATGACCTGAATGAAATTTGTGTGTGTGTGTACAGTATGTGTGACAGAGAGACTGTGAGTAGTCCATCACTGTATTACTGTGTTATTAACTGTTCATGTGGATTTACGCTTATAATATATGCGAGGATCGTTGTTTTATTTCCTGTTTTATCCAAGTGGGTGTGGCTTTTAAAGGGAGCACCAACCTAAAGGAGAATGTTTATTTTAGCTATTTATGTGCTCAGTCTATTTGTGCAGATGTACAGTATTTAATGTTTTGTATTCTGTGTTTGGTTTTATCTGTTCTGTGAATTGTATTTATTGATTTAACTCTAGATCTTACTCATTTTATGTATTTATTGATGTAGTGAGACAAAGGTTTATTTTAGCAAAATTGTATGTTCCAATTAGTGTGTGTATTTAAGATGCCTTCACTAGATAATGGTTAGACTAACCCTAACCCTAACGGACTGTGTTATGAACAAAAATAAACTATTGTTAGTGCTGTTTGAGCACAGTAAAACTCCAGCCTCAGTTGTATAGCGGAGAGCTGGTGCTGTTTTTTGTGTTTTATGAATAACTTTTGTTTTATTTATGCTCTTATATACTATTTACTTGCAGATTTTGCTCACCTGCTTTTAAATATCACATTGGTGATGTTTCTCTGGTGTGATTTTACTTGTATTTTCAGTTGACTATGGTGAGTGCTTTAATTCCAAACCTTCATCATACATTTCTTTGTCCGGTTTGTAGCCTTCCATGGCATATTTAAGACCATTTTGGTGACTAGATAATAGGGCTGGGAGATATGGCCAAAAAAACATATATAAGTATTGTTTGGCTGAATTGCAATATACAGTATTTTGCATTTTCTACATGTTCTTATTTGGATTAAAAAAAAAAGAAGTATTTATTTATTATTTATTTTGCGCAAACATATAGGCAATGCCATATATTATGCTAAAAAAGGGTTAAAATCACATTACATTCTAACATTTTAACATTACAATCTAAAAACAAAAACAATGCTTTTTAAAGCACAAGTTCAGGACAAACTGGATTTTGTCAAATGCCCTTGTATCAGTCAAAATGTTTTATATCAATATGAACGGTATTGCCTCATCCCATATCATTTATAAAAAATATCAAAATATCATACAAACTCGATATACTGACCAGCCTTACTACACATGATTACTAGATCTATAAATGCACTCAATTTTCACTCAGTTTTATTGCTTCTCTCTTACTGCGTGACAGTGGCAGAACAAGGGCTAATAGCAGAAAGCTTTATAGCGATAGCAACAGTAACTACAAGGGTGGGTTTAACATAAGGTCATTTTAAAACTGAAGAGCATGATCTTTTTTCTTTCTCATTTCCTCTCTGAATGTAAAGTGACTGGGAAGCCTGCACTCCTGACAAAGCAGTGGCATTTTGTTAAATTTCTTTAAAAAAAATATGCTCATTAATGCTACTTTTTAAGACAAGTTTCAATTAGTAAATCACCCATCTAAAACCAAAATGTTTTTTGTAATGTGTACGGTTCTTGTCAAGCAGGAAATGAGGTGCTTGAAACTACCTTTTTGGTGATGGAGTCATCTGAGTCAGAAGGCATGCGAGTCGACACATGGAAGATGACCTCCACGTTGGAGGTAGCGTAATACGGTGCTGTGCTACCTGTGCTGCCGTTTCTCTGCAAACCACCCATAAACCCACAGTGATTGGCCAGATTCACCTGAAAGAGAGAGAGAAACTTCCTGATGCTCTGACATAGTCCCAGGACATGACATCCGCTCACGACAGACTCGTTAAATGGATTTTATGTGTTATTTCACCTCCCAACCCAGCCCAGACACAAAGTCCTCATAGGCCTGAGTGCCCTCCGTGTTGGACAGAACGGAGTATTTGTCCTCCTGGCCTTCTCCAATGTAGAACACGGCAATCTTGTGTGTCTCTCGACTGGAAGCAAAAACACAGGAGATGCTAAACGTCATGACATCTGAGGTGTCACCATATCTGATGTGGTCTGTGTATGTAATCAAAGTGTAGAAACATCTCAAATGGGATGCATCTGAAATAAATTTAAAATGCCACAGCAAAAGGGTCTAAATCAGTGTTGCCAACTTCTTTCAATGGAAAGTATAAACCCAACTTGAAAGTCGCTTAATGTTGCTAGATGACGTCAAACGCTAATTGGCATATTCATTACGTCAGTGCACCATATTGTCTTGCCTCTCTGTGCTCACATACTGCATTTGTTCAGTTTTTGTTCTTTTGAATAAATTCGTATAATTTTCACAAAACTGGTTTCGTTTTATCATTATGGGGTATGGAATTTAGATTTTAGTTACAGAGTTATTTTAGTATCACTGAATTACTATTAGTATAACGAGATACTATAGTAAATTATATATTTGTATGAATATTTAGAATTATTTTAATTTTTTTTATTTTCTTTTAGATTTTTTTTTAGCAATTTTTAAAATTTTTAATTAGATTTTTTTAAATACGTCTTTATAGTGTTTTTTGTTTTGTTTTTAGTTTCAGTTATTTTAGGTTATCAGGTTAAACGAAATGGAAATGAGAAATGTTGTAAAGCTTACTTTATTTCCAAAAACCAAAAGTGTTTTTTCTTCTTTATATTCTAGTTTCAGTTAAGTATAATGACTCTACTTTAAACTTGTTTAAAAAAAAAAAAAAAAACTTTTTAGCATAAGGTTGCATACACAGTATAAATAAATTCGAAAATGTGTATACAAATTGAGAAATGTAAAAAGCGTCTAAATGACCTTTGACCAGGATGTCACTTTTTTCCGTTTTTGTTAAAAGACATCATGTGGTATGAGAGTTAAGCACAAAATACTGAACAGAGGTAAATATGATGCTTTTGGTAAGTTAATAATTAAAAACAATTAATCTTAACTCATAGCTAATAGCTATCTCTCTAAAGAACAGTTCTGATTTTTCTTTAAAACATGTAGGTAAGTAATAGGATGTCCAGTAGCCTACACATGGCACTACCTTTGTTGTGCTCATTAAACCATATAATTGTTTTATCATCAAGACACGCTTTATTCAATTTCTTTTTGCAAAAAAGGTATAACTTCACAGCTATTTGCTAATAAATCAAATCCAGGTATGCAGTGTGTATGCGTGAGGCGTGTGTGTCTCTTTGAGCAGTGTTGCTAAGGAAGCGTCATGCCCTTGCAGTGTGATGTTTGGCATGCTCAGTCAGCGGTTGCCATGAGTGGGCCGGCTATGCATGCGGAGGGAAACGGTGGCCCGATCCTGGGGGCATTCTTTAATAAGCCTCTGTAATTAGCCACTCTGAGCGCCTATTGATCGCTGTTGGCTGAGAAGTGTGGAGCTGTGATCAGCCAGACGTGGGCAGGATTAGGCCGTGAGGAGCGGAGTATCTGAGAGTGGTCTTAAGACATGTCTCTTTAATAGTGCTTTTAAAGGATTTAGCCACTCTCTGTAGACTGGCATTAGGCTGCATGATTGAGCTCTCCAAATGCATGCTGTTGTTTGCTGCTGATTTTTAGCGTTAAGTGCCGAGGAGTCAGACAGAAGGTTACGATCGTGTTTTCATGTCACTAATTTACTTGGTGTGTGATTACGTCTATGAAACTTTAAGGCTCAGACATCTGATGTTGTGGTCTTCTGAAACGAGCAGGAACCCTTACCACTGCCTCGAGTCCAGATTCTTCAGCTCTCTCAAGAGCTTAGAGTTCTTCTTTAGAAGATGAAAGCTTTTTCTATGAAGAGAAATAGAAATGAAAACCAGAAATAACCTTCCAAAAGATAAATGCTGAGACCCAGGCAAAATGACTCATTTTGTAATTTTTTTTCAATGCTAAAGTATTTTCTTCTATCCCAGTTCAACCAAAGTACAACCATGTATTGTAAGCAATCTGTAGGCTTACTCTTCTGAAGACCGTAAACACTGTGACACCATAGCATCACAACATTGTTCAGGATAAAAAAAAAAATAAATAAATAAACAAATCTATAATAATTAGAACTCGTGCAATTATATTCACACATTTTGTGGTCAAAAAATAATTAAACAAACAAATCTATAATACTCATGCAATTATATTCACACATTTTGTGGTCATGCTCATATATTCTGGCATGCAAAGAGGCCCTCAAGAAGAGAAGAAAAAGGAAAAAAAAAGAAAAATACTCAAAAAGTAAATGCTTTCATCCCTTACTGAAAATAATATAAAAGAGAAAAGTAGTAGAATATCCAAGCTGCTGATTTCCATTCACAAAGAATAAAAAGGCACCTTAAATGTAGATTTATGGAAAGTATATTATTTAACCATTGTTTGCACTGTAAGACCACTTGCTCTTTCAGACATAATTACAGTATTTTAAGTATAAAAAAAATCAACACAAATATGTGACTTTAATGTGAATAATGTGAAAACAAGGATCGGTGGTGATAGTCCCATTCTGTAACTGCAAAACTTCTGACAGAAAATCGGTTTCAAATCGGGTTTTTTTCACTTGGAAAAAGTTCAACACAAAAATCATGCCAGGGCATAATTCGATTTTGCCTTAATCTTTATCTTAATTCTTTGTTTAATTTAATGAAACATAATGAGAGTTTATTATTATGTTCTATCTTGCGGAAAGGGAACGATGGCCAAAAAAAAAAAAAGACATGGAATTTTAGAAAGTGTCCTCCTGTCCTCAAGCCTACCACTATCAAAGTGAAGGAAATCAACCTGTTTAACCATTTTAAATATTTGGGGGACACAGATATTGTCTTTCTCAAAATAAATCTACATAGGATGCTTGTGGAAAAACTGTTTTATAGAGTTTTACTGAGTCTTAAGATCAGAGAAACTGGTTCTAGTAAAATTGTCAGATGAGACGAGCACAGCTACTAAACTGTACTGGATCTGTGTTTGTTTTTATTAATGTGGCAGTGTGAACTAGCCTTGAGAGATGAGGTAATGTTTTTTATTTCCAGATCAAAGTATATTTGTAGTTACGTGACTGTGATTGTAAATGTATGATGTATTTATTTACGGGATCTTTTTATAAAACACCGGCAGGAAACCAAATTTCCCTATGAGACAGTAAAAGCAGGACTCGATTCACAGCTTTGTGTGATAAACAGACCAAAATTTCTAATATTCACACAAAGTCATCTTCTCTACCATAGCTCTCAAATCTCATTCACACACATTCAAATTTTGCATCGCGAACGGTCTTTGAGCTCGTAAGAACTAAGGAACAACGACGTGGAAAAGAGCAGCTTTGCAAATGGGTGACTGAATTTTCATCTTGAGATGTGCTATTCATTTAAGAAAGTTTTCCAGCAATTCTCATGAAGTACTGTACCTGCGATCCCATGAGTTCATGCCGAGGTCGTTGAGGAGAAGTCTGCAGAGGTAAAAAGCTGATTTCGGCTCGTGGTGCGTGGGCTCTCTCTGTCTCTCTGCTCTGACGCTGGGGTCTTCGGTCTGTCGCCGGGCCAGCTCCTCGTCCTCCTGCTTGGCCTGTCTGTGGATGGCATCCATGATGAGCCCTTCCATCTCAGGGTTCATGCCGATGGGTGGAGAGGGCGGCTGGGTGAGCCTCAGCTGGGGCTGCGGCAGGCACTCGGGGCTGCTGTGGCCAAGGTCTTCCAGTAGCTGGTCCAACACATCCACGCCATCTTCCACTTCCAGCTCAGAGGAGCATTTACTGGAGCCCTGCTTTTCAGAGCGAGCGGCGTCGTGAGACGACTGATCTCTGCTGCCACCCGAACTCAAGCCAGTTCCCTCCAAAGTGCGGAACAGAACACCGCCGTCCCAGGAGTACTTTCCCGAGATGTCCCTGACGATGACACGGACCTCAGAGGAATGATCCCTCGGGTTGGCGCTTACTGCGGCTGTGCTGGAACTGTCAGAGGGGATCTGCAGGTAGGAGACTAGTGTGCTGTCATTGAAGACAAAGAGCTGCAGATTGGGGCTTTTGAAGACTTCAGAGGAGAGCTCGGAGGACTCTACGTAGGGGTTGTCATGGTTCTCACTGGCCAGGCTGTTTAAGAGAGCGGGGCCGCCGCTGAGAGGATGGTGGCCCAAATGATTGACCAGGTGTGTCATTACCATCCGAGCAGTCAGAGGAATCAGCTCTAGACTTCTCCTTTTCTTTTCTGGGATGTGAAACAACATAAGTTCAGTAAATTAGAAAACATACAGCTTGCAGGTGTACACAAAGGATTAGTTCACCCAAAAATCAGAATTCTGTCATCAATTTATTTATTTATTTTAAAAGGGACAAAGTATGATAATGAATACTCAAATAAACACAAATGTATCCGTGAAAGGTACCATAGAAAAGAAGAAAACAAAAAAAGAGAGAAAGAGAGAGAGAACAAGGGCACAACACAGAAAAGAGCCCATGCAGCTCAATTAAATACAAACACGTAGCACATAATACACAAAGATAATAAAAGTTTAAGAAGCTAATTCCTTAAATTCTATTTAAATGAATAATGGGATGTATATACAGTATGTATATGTATAATTACTCTCAAGTCATTATAAATCAGACTTTGGTTCATCTTTGAAACAAAAATGAATATTTGTGAAAATATATTTTATGTGAAACATAAAAGATTTATGGAGTTCCTCCATTAAAAGTTCATGTAACCAAAACTTTGATGGTTCACAAAAATCATAAATATACTGCACTGTAAACATATGGCTCATGCATTTGAATGGCTGACACAATCATTCTATATGAAAAAACATTTATAATTTAGGCTTTTATTCACATATAAACATACATATAGCCTTTGAAATTTGGTAAACAGAAGTTCAACCGTGCTTGCTTGATGAGCAAGAACAAACCTTATTGGTTCTTCTGCGTCAATCAAACAGGGCTGAGCTTCTGTTGACCATATATGATGTGCTTTATGTATGTGTCTGTTCATCATATAAAGCGATCGTGTCTCTTCAGAATATTTGGATTAAACTGATAAATTCATAAGGATTACTTTTACAATCTCTTTATGAACTTTTTGAAGTGTCACAATTTGGAGGGACAGAAAACACTCAGGTTTCATTAAAAGTATATTCATTTGTGTTTCCAAGGTGAACCAAAGTCTTATTTGGAGCATCATAACTGTAATTGATGACATAAATGTAATTTTGGGGTGAACTATCCTTTTAAATGTAAAATAATGAAGTTTGTATTGCCTCATCATCTGCCCATTACCCTGTTATACTACAGGACTCTGTGTGATATGTGATTCTGATAGGTCAATTATGGTATTCTGTGGGTCCACCGTTTTCACTAGTGACATACCAATGTGTCGTCCAGGCCAACTGATGGCCAATATTTGGAGGTTTGCTGTATTTTGGCTGTTTTAATGTCATATGTCCAATTGGTCAATAAGCAGAAGAGTTACTCATTACTTGTATCAGTTTTAAAATGTATTGCAATCTCAGCCATTTTTATTTCCAAATTCAATTTTTTGTAAATATGTACAAAAATGTTTTCAGTTGAACTTCCTGTGTATCATGTCTTATATTGGCCACCCTGATATGTACATAATAGTATAGGCAACGAACACTGAAAAATTCACATTGGTCAACCTCTTGTCAGTTAAAGCAATCCATTCACTACACAGTTGTGCTAGTTTTATTTAGCACATATCACTCTGAACTCTCTTCTCACATAATCAAACTATTTCAACTGAAATCAATATTTCATGCTCATTCATTTAATTATTTTTTTGGTAAGTAGTCATGCAAGTGAGATAATTTACAGTCAGCAGGCCATTATCACAAATTATTACACATCTCTCTGGAATACTTGATTCTGATCGGAAAACACCATCAGGTAAATATTTTTTGTATAATGACTGCTGTATGACTTACTTTTTTAGGGTATTCAAGTCCCGGCCGGCTGAGTGTGTACAGTATTTTCCCTTACTTATTCTCAAAAGCGGGTCGCTATACCGGCTTTTAGCTGTCATGACCAATGTAGGCAATTTTCCCACGTTTGCACCATGTACACGGGTATCTACACAGACACCTTTAAAATATCTATTCATTCTCCCAAAACAGACTCAAAGGGCTGCACTAATGAGCATCACACCTTTCGTGATGAGTGAATAGGGCTCTGCAAGCACTATGAATTAAAGTCCTCTGAATGCTGAACACCTCTCAAAGTG
>JAFVLL020021239.1:0-10799 GCA_021397915.2 Tor tambroides
AGGTGACCTGCGGAGGAGTGTGTGCTGTGTCAGGAGTCAGTGTGAGATTAGAAGTGATGAGGAAGTGATCTGAGGTGTGCAGTGGAGTAACTAAACTGTTGTCTGTGGAGCAATTGCGTGTGTAGATGAGGTCCAGTTGGTTACCTGATTTCTGAGTAACCATAGTAGACACTCACTTGAGATCAAATGAGGTGAGCAGAGTGTTGAAGTCCGTAGTCTGAGGTTTATCTAGGTGGATGTTGAAATCACCGAGCAGTACCAGAGGAGTACCATCCTCAGGAAAGTTTGATAGTAACACATCCAACTCCTCCAAGAAGTTACCCAGTTGACCTGGGGGACGATAAACAACTACAAAGTGGATTTTAACAGGGTGGGTAATAGTAATTGCATGTGATTCAAATGAACTGTTGCCTGTAAGAGATGGTAGAAGATCAAATTTCCATTCATTTGAGATAAGGAGACCAGTACCTCCACCCCTCCCAATCGTGCAAGGGGTGTGGGAAAAAGTGAAATTAGTTGAGAGGGCTGCAGGAGTGGCAGTGTCCTCAGGTTTGATTCAAGTCTTAGTTAGGGCCATGAGGTTGAGACCGGAATGAGTGGCAAAAGCAGAAATAAAATCTGCTTTGTTTACAGCAGACTGGCAGTTCCAGAGACCAATTGGAATAGAGAGTAAAGTAGTAGAGGACAGAGGGACCGGCCATAGATTATATAGATTGGTCTGCCTCCAACGTACAGTGCATGATTTCTGAATGTTAGTAGTAGTAGTAGAGATTTGAAAGCACATAGTGAGTCCAATTGACTAAACAAGTAGATGAGAACAAGCTATACAAGAAGTAAAGAAAGGGGAGAAAAGCAATACTCAAGCGCCTTGCTGGTGTTCTTGCTCGGTGGAGTCCCGCAAGGTAGAGTTGATCGTCTTTACCCTCGTAGGTCTTCACCCGAGGAGGGTTTCACACGAGGGCTGCCGCGACCGCTGCTGCTGTGTACTAACCAATTTTATACTTGCCTGATTACTCGTTATTGAATGCAGCTGGCCACGCCTTACTACTTAGCAAACCGAAACTGGAAAGTCACACGATATGCACAAGAACAAACACGACTTGAGCGTGTGTTTACCACGGTAAAACAGTAAGCAAACAAAGTTTCCAAGCAATGACAACGGCACTGAAATCTAATGAGAAAACAAGACAAAACACTTACAAACTGCTGTCCTCTTCTGCTGCTCGATTGCTTCTACTTCATAAAGTAGTCAGAAAAATCCCCTCAAACTGAGCAATAGCTTGCATTTTGCTGCAGATGCTGATATTTTTATGATTAAATTCTGATGCCTGTAATGTAAATTAGTGAGATCTTTCTAACAGTACAGCAGATACTGACATAAAATAATCTAAATATCAGCGGTCGCTCTATATCTCCAATAATATGTCTTAGTAAGATGAGATTGAAATGATCCAAACAAAAAAATCCCGATGATCAAATTTGACATAGTCATAATTATGAAAAAAAAGGATAATTATTATATACTAAGTGATAATTTTGAGATTAGTCAAAATTATTAGATAGAAAGTCAAAATTATGATGTAAAAAAATCACAATTATGAGATAAAACAGTAAAAATGATCTCCATTAATATGTCTAAGTAAAATGAGATTGCAATAATCCAGTCATATAATGCAATGCAATCCAATGCTGATTGAGAGATGACGAAATAAACGCTCCTCAGAAGATCATTCCTCCGCTGAGGAACAGTGAAAGTAAAGCTTCTGGAAACAAACGCTCCTCAAAATTTCCTGATGATCAGATTTGAGACTAAAAAATGATTGATGGAGAATCAAGTAAAGCTGAGCTGCTTCAGTCCAGTAAGAGTTCATCTGGAAATATTACTACAGTTATTTTGACGTTTACTTGAGAAAAATCATTCAGGATTTGACAGCAAAAAGACACGTGAAGCACCAGCTGAAGGAGGACGTTTTATTGAGTGTGAAACAGGTTTAACAGCAGAGTTTGATCATTTAGAGCCTTAGAAATTTGCATATCAAATATGATCCAGAGTTCATGTCTTGCTCTTCCACCCCTCGTCTTTAAAGGTCCAGGACGACTGGAAGTATGTGGCTATGGTGATTGACAGGATCTTCCTGTGGGTGTTTGTCCTCGTGTGCATTCTGGGTACGGCTGGACTCTTCCTGCAGCCGCTGCTGATGGGCGAAGACATGTGATGCTCAAACCTTACATCTGAACATTTTAATAGTCAGAATCTAATTTCCAGCAATGCAACATTTTCACATATTTATATTATGTTTCATTTAGAGCTGAATTAAATGATGACGGTTTACAGGTTGGTTGATTCTGGGACCTTTAAGGGTTCAAATGGAGCAGCTAAAATGAGGATCATCATCAACTTTCGAGAAGATTTCTAAGTACCCTCCCGACAGCTTACTGTCCTCCTCTGTCAATTCCTATTTCCATCAAAGTCATGCAACCCGGGTACATTATATAAGGCTAAAAACATTTGGCCGATGACTGGGCAAAATATTTGGCCTGTATCAGAGGCTTAAGAGTACTCAAGTGTCATCTTAAAGGAATAGTTCACCAAAAAATGGACATTTATTTGACCTTGAATTGTTCCAAATCCATGTGGTCTTTTTTTTTTTTTTTTTGTATTTCAAAGAATGATCACACAGGTATTTTCCATGTTTCATATTTCACAGTAAGCTCCAAAATGACAAAGAAGCACCGTAAAAAGCAGTCTGTACAAACTTGTGCTGCTTTTTTTTTTAAGTCAAGATAAACAGCCTAAAATTACATTTTCTAGCTGATAATCTTCCCAAACTAGTCAGCTGTGTAACTCTTGAATGCATTGGTTCAGTTCATTAAAGACTTATTCAGTCCATTCAAGTCCTTGTAATGAAAAGAGCTGCGTGAAGATTCTTCAGAAGTTCTGCTTTTGTGTTTCAGGGAATAATATCAGCATGCAGGTTTGGACTGACATGAGGGTGCATAAATAATGATGGGGTCTTTAGTTTTGAATGTTATTCCTTCAAATCTGACTGTCTGTAAGCTCACACATCCCTTCATGAGATACGGCTGCCGTTTATTGTCACGTATGATCATTTTGTTACATTAAAACATTTTAATCTAAAGCACTTGTCAGACACATTTTTAAAAATACAGACTTGGGCAAAGTCACAGTCTCCTTGTGTGAGTGTTGTAACAGTTTACGTTCAGGTAAAAAGCGCCACCTAGTGGATACTTTTGAGCATTACACATTCTGTGTAATTCAGTAATGGGTCTCTAAAACAGCCAAAATGTTCTTTTCAAACATGCAGTGGGTGTCTGTTCATATATTCTTAATGTATAGTGTAAAACCTTGATGCACATTTTCAACCTTTCAAGGAATCCTGCAAATAAAGAAAGACTTTCTGTTCTACTGTCACCAAAGTTAGCTGGCTGAAAATGATTTATCTTCAGTTTTGTGAGAATTTCGGTGTCTACCCCAGGCTGCACTGACATCTATCATAGGCAGCAACGTTTTTATAACACACTGTAAATTACTGTCATGCACCTGTATATCGACGTCACTGAACGTTAACACATCTTGCATAAAGCAATAAAACCAAATCAATTGTTCCTGATATTTAGACTTAATGTAAAGCAAACTTTAATAAAACTTTAAAAATAGATTTTCATATTAAGAACTTAAGAGCAACCTATTAATAATAGCAACAGCGTTGTATTTAATTGCATCTTCATTTGTACTGAGCATTCAACAAGTAGAAAGCTCTTAATCCAAGGCTTCCTTTAGGCTCTTTCGCACTCAATGCAAATGTTCAGTGCAATGAAGGTTTTAAATAGAAGCAATTGATGCCTATGAACCTTTTCACTCCAGATCCAACTGGTTTTCCCCTTTGGTAAGTGGGTCTAATTTGATTTTCATCATCGGGTGATGAAAAGCACCATCAGATTACTCATTTTATTACTCATTTTATTATTCTTGAACTTGCATGTTGACAACGTTACTTAAAGAATTAACCGACATCACTGGTTTATGAAGAGCACTACAGGGAAGACCATAGGGGCTTTAACTAAGTCACATCAAATATACTTAAGCATTGAAGTATAAAATTGTATGCCGTTATGCAACTGAATGTTGAATGTTTTCCAAATCTGTGCACATGCTCTGGCATAACAAAAAGCATATCTTGGTTTTACACAAACTGCAAACACAATGAATAAAACCGCATAACAGAATGTTGCATGTTGCTGAAATCAAAATGGTCATATACTTTCCAACAACAAATTAATGTTGCCTTTCCAGCTAGTCCAACAAGTCTCATCTGTAGTAATTTCACTAAAACCAACAATAAATGACTGATCAACAACTGTTTGTAACATGGACAAGTTTTACTGGAGAGAGTATTAGTGCAAAATAGTCTGTAATCTTTATTTTATTTTTATTTTTTTGTTCTATAACTTTATATTTCGCCAAATGTATTGCTTGATTCTTAATAAGAAAGATACTAATATTGACAAACTGAACTCTAAATAATATAAATGTAATGTAAGTGCCCCAAGTTTACAGTGATTTTTATAGTCATTAGTAATCATTAGTTTGTAAAACATAAGCAAAAGTTACAGTCGACTGCCACTCAGAGACATTGTTCAAGTGGCATTTATTGGAAATCCATCCATTCAGAGATGAAGTGTATGTGCATGAAGAGTCCTAAGAACAGTGTTGTGTTCTGATCCTGCATGATGCTTTACACGCATTTCACTTCATGACTTTGTGAGAATTCTGCTAACTGAGCAAAGCATTTGATAATCAAATTCACAGGTCTGCCCTCTGGCTGGAACAGGTTTAGTTAACATTTCACAACATATTATAAATTACATGACTGTCACACTACTACTACTGTCGCACGATCGTGTTACAACGTTAATGAGCTATCCTAATCAATACACTGTTTTCTGCCAACTGTAGAAAACAAAGTAGCAAATGCATGATGGATATTTAGTGAATTGTTTTGAAACATTGAATAGTTGATGCATAATACTATGTAGGTTGATATGGAGTACTACAAAGAGCTAGATGAGGAAAAGTGCACAATTGTTGTTTTTATATTATATAGACTGTTTTTTCTACTAATATCTATTTTTACAATTTAAATTAAGACATAATAAAGTAACTACAGCTCACTGTAATTACAAGCATGCTTAAGAGTAAAACTCTGTCAGCAGGTGAATATGAGGTTAATTGGTATGAAGTCCAATAATCATGCAGAAAAGACACACAAATGTCAGCTCAGATTAACTGTAAAATGCTTCTAAGCTTTGAACACTGAAGCACAATGTGGCTTTGGGCAAAACTGTTGTGAGAACGCAAATGATCCTATCCATCATAGCTTGAAATTTCGCCTTTGGGTTGCTAAGCCAAAATGAACTCTACACTTTTTTGAAATGCCTCGTGGCTAAAAAACCTCCCTGAAGGCTAGACCACTCCTACCTACCCAAAGTATAAAATCAAGACCACCACCTGCAATGCTCATCCTGAATCTATAATCCACTTGTGCATCAGCCCATCAGACTGAAAACATGAGCTTTACCTTCCAGTCCAGCTTCCAGACCATCTCCAGCTTTGTGAGTGCTCTCTCGGTCTTTCTTACACTCCTGATGTATATTAGCCTTTCTAAATTCACTTGTGCATTTTCAGAGATAGACCTTATCATAACATACAGAAATGCAGAATGCTGTATTTACTTTGCAGAGCGTCCCTTGTGTGAGTCGTATCTCTGGAGGACTAAAAGCTGGGAAAGCCATCTTCATTCAAGGAGCGGTTCCCTCTGGATGTGAGAGGTGAATCTTCATGACTAGACACTTGTAGCTACAAATGCAATTGTGTTTACATGACTAGTTCACTTTTCCACGTTGTCTTTGATCATTGCAGCTTTGTGGTGAATCTGAAGTGTGGAGAGTCTGAAGGAGATGACATTGCCTTTCAAATCAAGCCTCAGTTCAGCAGCGACTGCATGGTCCTGAACAGCCGCCAACATGGGTCATGGGGAGAAGAGGAGAAACTGGGATTACCTTTGAAAGAGGGAAGCGGCTTTGACTTGATGATTGCCGTAAATTCTGAAAATTATCAGGTGTGTTTTAATGTTTGCTCCTATTCATTGGGTGCATCATGCAAAGGCAAAATGATCAGAAAAGATATCTGAATATAGTAATTTGAATCTGAAGTTGTATTTGAATGGAAGCGAAGTTGGCCGATTCCAGCATCGTATACCTCTGGATCGTGTCATCGCTCTGAGTGTTGGAGGAGAAGTTTCATTGACAAATGTGACGTTCACTGAGGTGAGCAATCCTCCTCTTTTAGATATATTTTCAGACTACATTACAGTTTTTTTCTTCAGTCACTAGGACACATTTCTCAATACTAAAGCCACTTTTTCAAAACTCTTCACACAGTTCTCCTGAACGTCTTTCAGCTTGACACAGCAGTTCATTTCACATTCAAAATACACTAAAACACTTCATTAATGCCTCAAATCAACTCATTCTTCCAGAACTCTAGCAAAGGTTTTCACCAAACAAACACACTTTATCACTCATAACACAACGACCTGAAAAACACTAATAACAGACAGCATTATACAGTGTTTTCTTTTGTAAAATTTCTTTACAAAACAAGAATGATAGTCTCTACTGTTTATAATTGACTGCAGTATATGTTGCATGCTCCATGTTTACATTACAGCACAAGATTATTCCTAAATTTTCCTCTTTTGTACAGATGATGCTAATGAAAGTGAAAGACTAACACTTGTGAAGATGTTCAGCTACATGAAACTGCTTTGATAGGATTTGATGCTTTACATTCAGAATATTTTTCTGTTTGATGTTACTGTAGAAATGTTGCAAATTTCTGTCTTATTAATTTTTGTATTGTGCTAGGTTTTGAACTCAGGTTTAACAGTTTTGAAAACAGTATGTAAACGTGAAAATTGGCTTGTATAGCACATAAAGTTTTGGTGGTGTTTGTGTCAAAGTGAGAAAAGAATTGATTGACAGATGCGGTCAGTGAATGCATTTTGTTCATCAATGATCCACAGTTTAGCCACATAGACTGCTGTTGTGCTCACTGTGTGAAGAGTTTTGAAAAAGTGACCTAAGTGTTGAGAAATGTGTCCTATAGCGAAAAAATAAAATTGTAAATGAATTTAGTTTTCATTACACAAGCACAGTCATTCCTGTTATTTTGGCATTTGGCTATGATATCACACAGATAAATGCTTCAGTATTCTGATCGTGTCCCACGTGACATCAAAACCTATTATAAATGCCTAGCTATTTTCTTTGATTGGTAATGTGCAAGACTATACTATGCAAATGGAAAAGCGACTGGATTATTTGGAAACATTTTTTACACTTGACTAGGTAAAAACAAAAGGTTAATAAATCAGTGTCTAGAAGACATTATATAAATACTTGTGTTATTCAACTCCTACCATCTTGCTTTTACAGAACTTGGCTGGGTCTTCTATCTTTGGGCAGAGTGCAAGTATGCTCCACTCGCAGAATGGGACAATCACTTTTGGAGAACATTCTTCTGTGCTGGATGGAAGCTGGTCATTGATTGGCTCTGAGCATAATTTGTCAACTATTAATCCACAGACAGGACTTTCATTGAGCAACCCGATTCAAAACCCTGTGAGTAACAGACACTTTTCAAGGATTCAGAACACAACAGAGTGCAAGACCTAAAACAAAACAAAAGTGCATGAAAAATGTTTCATGATTTACAGAAAAAATCTGAAGTTCAAAGACTGCCATAAGAATCTGGTTAATATTTATCCTTGTGTTCACTGCAGAACCTTCCTTATGTGGCCCCAGTTTCAGGAGGACTGAGAGAAGGCATGGCCTTGTACTTGAAGGGAGTTGTTCCCACTAATGCTGACCGGTAAGGAATCACTTTGTTGGACAGTTTGGGAAACTGGACAAAAACAATACACTGTTATTCAAATATGGGTGCTAAAACACATTTCTGTACAGGTTTGAACTCAATTTTAAGACTGGACCCTCCAGCAGTGATGACACTGCTTTCCACTTCAACCCTCGAATGGACCAGAAGGTGGCCATGAACAGCTTCAGGAACGGAGGATGGGAGGCTGAGGAAAGTGTCTCTGACAACCCCTTTAAAAAGGGAGAAGCTTTTGAGATGTTCACTATCATCAAATCTGAAGGATATCAGGTACATGTTTTGAGAATGAGAATCACCACACTCCTAAAAGGAAGCTAGGACCTTGTCCTCACATGTGTTGTGTTGTTTCAATTCATCAGGTTTATGTGAATGGTAAAGAGCTGTACACATTCAAGCACCGTATACCACTGGAAAAAGTGTCAACTTTAAATATCAGTGGAGATGTTGGTGTGAACCTTTCTGGTTTCATACAAGTAAGTTATTTTTTCTTCAGCTAAAGCAATGTTGCAGCATGAATGATATTGTCACAGAATCCAGTGAGGATGGTTTGGAGGGTGAAGAGCTTTCTAAAGTCACTTTTCTCTGTTCCCTCATTAGAACTGGAGAGCATCTGTATTTCCTACAAAAGTTACAACAAAAATCACCAATCTGGGAAGCTCACATGGGGAACTTTCCACTGTACAAGCAGAGATCTTGCAGCCAGTCCAAAACCCTGTGAGTGTCTGGTCTTTTCCAGTGACTTCTGAAAGCACAACAGAGTCAGTGTTGCCAATTTAGCTATTTTGTAGCTAGATTTAATGACTTCCCCACCCCTTTTGAGACTTTTTTCAAAAGTTTAAGGAGAAATATAGCAACCTCTTGGACAAACCTTATCTAATTTCTCATCTTGCCCACTGATCTCTATTCATCTTTATATAGATCAGCGAATTTGCCATTATGATGTCATCTAGTGACATTTAGCTACCAGTTTTAGCTACTTTCAATTGAAAGCAGTTGGCAACACTGAACAGAGTGCAAGTAGTTACTGAAACAGCAGTGCTTGAGAACTGTTTCACCCAATAGCAACTGTCTCATCATAGTTTCATGATTGTCTTGACCACTTTAAACATCAATGAAAGCCCTTTTTTATTTTATTAAGTTCAAAACCTGCCATAACAATCTGGTTAATATAGACTGATGTCTATTTTCTTGTGTTTACTGCAGAACCTTCCTTATGTGGCCCCAATTTCAGGAGGACTGAGAGAAGGCATGGCCTTGTACTTGAAGGGAGTTGTTCCCACTAATGCTGACCGGTAAGGAATCTTTATATATTTTTTGACAATTTGAGAAATTGCACAAAAAACCATTGGATTCGGTGCTTAAACACATTTCACCTTCCATGAAGATTTGAACTAAATTTCAAGACTGGCCCATCCAGCAATGATGACATTGCTTTCCACTTCAACCCTCGAATGGACCGGAAGGTGGTCATGAACAGCTTCAGGAACGGAGGATGGGAGGCTGAGAAAAGTGTCTCTGAAAACCCCTTTAAAAAGGGAGAAACTTTCGAGATGTTCACTGTCATCAAATCCAAAGTGTATCAAGTATGTATTTTGAGAGCCATCACTTACAGCACACCGCTAAAACAAAGGTAAGACCTTGTCCTCACATGGGTTGTGTTGCTTTGATTTATCAGGTGTATGTGAATGGCAAGGAGCAGTACACATTCAAGCACCGTATACCACTGGAAAAAGTGACAACGTTAAATATCAATGGAGATGTTGCTGTGAAACTTTTTGGCTTCATACAAGTAAGTAAAATGTTCATCAGCAGTGGCAATGTTGCAGCATGAATGATACTGTGTCAGAATCTATTAAGAATTACATGGAGAGTTAAGAGCTATCTAAATACACACTCTCTCTCTCTCTCTCTGTACCTTCATTAGAACTGGAGCAAATCCTCATTTGTTACTAAAGTCAAGTCAACAATTGCATGTCTGGGAAGTTCACATGGGGAACGTTCCACCGTACAGTCAGAGATCTTGCAGCCACTCCAAAACCCTGTGAGTGATCGGTCATTTGCAGTGACTTCTGAAAGAACAGCAAACTGCAAGCACTTAATAAAATAGCAGTGCATGAGAACTTTCACCAAAGAGCAATTGTCTCATCACAGTTTCAAGACTGTGATGAGCAACTTAAGCACAAATGAAACTGCAAATTTTCAGTTTCAATCAATTAAAAACATGCTTTAAGATTTTAGAATGTACTAGCTGATGCCTATTTACTGTGTTTACTGCAGAAACTTCCTTACGTGGGCCAAATTTCAGGAGGACTGAGAGAAGGCATGGCCTTGTACTTGAAGGGAGTTGTTCCCACTAATGCTGACCGGTAAGGAATCACTTTGTTGTAGAATTTGGGAAATTGGACACAAAAAATTGACTGTTGATTGGATTTGGTTGCTTTAACATATTTGAACTTCCATGCAGATTTGAAATAAATTTCAAGACTGGGCAGTCTGGCAATGATGACATTGCTTTCCACTTCAACCCTCGAATGGACCAGAAGGTGGCCATGAACAGTGTGATAAATGGAAATTTGGGAGCTGAGGAAAATATCTCTGACAATCCCTTTAAAAAGGGACAACCTTTTGAGATGTTCACTGTCATCAAATCTGAAGGATATCAGGTACATATTTTGAGAGCGAGATTCACCACACTCCTAAAAGGAAGCTTGGAATGTGTCCTCATGTGTGTTGTGTTGCTTCAATTCATCAGGTTTATGTGAATGGTAAAGAGCTGTACACATTCAAGCACCGTATACCACTGGAAAAAGTGTCAACTTTAAAT
>JAFVLL020021240.1:0-11766 GCA_021397915.2 Tor tambroides
TTCTCAGGCACGGCTGTTTGCGCCTTCTGGTGAGAGACTTAGCAGGCCGACGGCATCATTTGCTTTCACGCTTCAGAGCCACAACTCCCCCCACCGCTACCTCTCAGTCTCTCTCTCTCTCGCATGTGTGAGGATGGGGATCTTGTGAGGGAGCGACAGTGTTCTCCAGCCTCAAAGCTCTAAGCTGTCAGAGAATGTATGTGCAGACACGACTCCTGCGTGGCGCTGTGTCAAAGCACCCAGCACAGGCGAATGTCAATGCCTTTAAGAGACCTTCATCTGAGCCGTACTCACAAGACAGGATTTGCATGGACTACTTGATCTGAACATGCAGGGTTTTATTTGGGTTGTGAATTAAAAGGTTAGTTCACCCAAAAAAAGGAAATTCTGTGATCATATATTCACCCTCATATCGTTCTGATTTTCTTCCATGGAACACAAAAGGAGAAAATTTGAAGAATGTGCACACTGCCCTTTTCCAACTAAAACATACAGTAATGGAACATTAATGATTCATAATTTTTGATCTTTTCCACACATAAAGCTGTCAAATGGTTTTGAGAAAGATTGTTTTTTGAAATGTGTTGGTTTTGAATCAGATTTGGGGTGTAAAAGTCCTGCAACTATTCAAGACCTCAAGACGTGCATCATGAAAGTCACACATAAATAGCACTGTGAAGAGAGGTACTGAATGTTGCTTAGGGTAAAAATATTTTTAGATTGATGGTACCTCTCCAGGGAGGCTCAGCTGTGCTGATATATTTGGTTAAAACACCCAAACAGCACTGAGTCAGGAGCCTGTAAGGCGTACACTGAGCCGCTGAGTTAATATCCTAAAACAACCTGTCATGCACTACACACACATTTATCACCCAGAGCTCATGTATGTGCAGACATAGCCCTAGCACAAACCACTATGCACAAACACACAACCCTCCCCTGAAAACACAAACAAGCACGCAAACACATTTCATCTCAGCCTCAAACCCTCATAGCTGCTATTCGTAGTTGGTCCAGTTTATAAAAATGACTGCAGAATCTCCAAAGCAGCTAGGCTAAGGCCTGAAACATACTTCACGCAAATATGCAAATTCAGTTTCACACTTTGTAGAGTTCCAAAACGTGCATTCTCAGCATTGCCACAAGGGGCACTACAGCAGGTATTTGTGAAAGTCTTCTATGTTCAGTTTATATTTCAGGTCAGCTGCTACCATATATAGAGCAACATTTGAAGACAATCTTATAGAATAAATTAAAGTTTTAGCTAGATACCCAAATAATGAAACAGGTCTTATTACTGGCAATATATTGGCCAAACATTTGCATGGTCTTGTTTATGTGTTGGTCTTGCCATATTTATCTCCCTTTCTTCCAAATCTCATCTCTGTAAAACTCACTTTGCATTCTTCAAGGATGGTGTCTAAGGGAGAAAAAACTAGCCTGGCTCATATTATAGATCTTCTCTTTGAATGGGTCTTGAAATGCCTGAGGGTGGTGTTTCACACACCTGCTGTCCCAATGACAAATCAACAGCAATCAATCTTATTTCTTAATCACAACACTGCATGCACATACACACACACACACACACACATTTCTGCACAGGAAATTTGAAGATGTTAATGAGATCTGTTGGTGAAAGTGAGAGAATACTGGCACAAGGACCGCATTAGAAAGGGATAGAGGGTGACAGAATGAGACAGGCAGATGAGAGACAGAGAACTGGAGTGTTATTGTGTAGACTTCACCCAGGTGCAGGGCACATTGAGTCAGACAGGAGCCTCAGCTGACTGCTCCATTTTCCGAGCAGCGCGGACACCACTGTCCTCTATCTGCTCAAAAAAGAAGAGAGAGAAAGAGACGTTTCCCCAGCAGGAGGACATGACCTTCAGTCTATCCCTGCATCCAGCCCCTTTAGCTTGCAGCCGCAAACACAGCCCTCTTTAAACCACAGCTCTTCGCTCAATTACGTTGCAGGTAATTTGTGTGGTATTGGAGATTAAAGTTTAATTAGGGCGACTGGAGTAATTTGGGCATGGGTTTAATATAATCACGGTGAACTGGCTGCTTGTGAAGTGCCCTGATGTCAGGCTGAGGTAGATGGGATCCAATGCTGCTTTTCATCAACAAAGAACAAAGAATCCCGACTCCCCCAGCCCTCTACTGGCTTGGCTGAGATCCACCAGCACATTTTCACTCACCCATCCTGTCACACTCCCCCACCACACATACACACTCACAGCCCCCTAGCAAACAGCGGCACAGAAGGTTTGGACCGAGAGAGAGACAGCAAGAGAAAAGGAAAACAAGAGAATGAAAGAGAGCGGGAAATAAATATGCCAAAGCCAGTGCATGCCTTTGTCTTAGACCTCATTCGCAAGCCGCGGACTCTCTGAGCATCAGAGAAAGCATTTCTGACAGAGCAATCGAATCGGTGGGCACTTTTCAAAGAGCAAATCCTCTCCCCCACCCACCCCAGCCTCGGCAAGATAAGAGCGACTCGTACGCGCTGTCAAAGAGCATGTTGTTGCGTGGATGTGTGCATTTGCGTTCAGGAAGTGAGCACAGAGGCGTGTGGGCGGTCAGCATTAGGGTCTAAAAGAAGCCAAACAAATAGATCCCAAACAGGATTTTACAAGACATTGGGAGCCTCATCCCAGAGTCAATTTGATTCCACTAGATGAGGATGCCAAAAAGAAAAGAGGGGGGAGGGAAATCAATGACAAAACTGCCTGGCAATAACGATCTCCATTCCATCTTCAACCATCCATCCATACCTCCCTCCCTTCCTCATCTACTATCTCATTCCCGCTTTGCCTGCAGTCTACCCCTTCACCCTGCTCTGATTTCATCCATGCTGTCAGTGGATTGCTGAAAGAGAGGCTTTTAGTGTCAGCCCATCTGGATTTTCAGCGCTAGAAAATTCCCCTGCTCATTCCTCAGGTAACAGGATGGTGGTTGATAAGGCAGAAAGTTGGGATGACATACATGGAGCATGAAGAGACCGGGAACATCAAGGGCACCTTCCCGGGAATCGCCCGAGGTTCTGATACAAAATAGAAAAGACCCCAGCATGTGCACCTCTGCTACCCCCCAAACCTTGCCACCAGTTAGTTTTTCACCGCTTTCTTCTTTTCTCCTTTAATTGTATTGTAATGTCCTTTATTGTGCATCCTCTACCTGGCAACCTTGAATTACAGCCATTTCTTTCACTCATCCTGCATTTAGACCAACCTAAGAGCCCAAGCCAAGTGAGTGTCCATGTCAGCTGTCATTGCTGGAGCAGAGAGCGACTCTCTCTGATGGTTCTCTCTCCGAGGGGCGTGAGATGAAATGATGATCTGCTATGTAAAATAGATCAAATTGGCATGATCTTGTGGCCAAGCTTCAGAGATACTCAGATTTGTCATTCAGACAGAGTACAGTGACTGTTATGTCCTTCCACTAAACCACCCGTCTGACAATTATGGCAGGGAGGTAAACAGGGAGGTTTCCATTACAGATTTGCCCAAAACTTTTGAGACATTTTATAAACGTTGATTTAAAAAAAAAAACGATTGCAAATTGACGTTGTTTCCATTAACCGCGACTAAAATGTAATTTTTTCCCTCTTACGACAAGACATGGCGACGGATGTTGGTAGGTTTACGTATATTGCACCCACCGCACTAGGCATTAATTTTAATTCGAAGGAGACATATGCATGTATCTTTTGTGAAGCAGCACGGAGAGTGGCTTCTGGGACACTTCTTAAACATGCCGCACCGCGGCTGGTATAAACACAATCATTGACTAGAGTGGCCACGATCAACTTCGGTGGCCGCGTTGAAGCCGTAATGCACCTCAGACGTGTACAGTGTGAATAAGGGGTTATCCAAACATTATTGACAAGGAATGCCCTTTATACTTGAGATATACAGGTGTTTCTTGGAGGTTATAGTACATTAAAGAATGATCATGTGACTTTTACGTAACATCAGGTGACCTGTAAATGCAAAAAAAAAAAAAAAACTGTTCCCATTGCAGTTTTGCGAAATATTCCTTTTTCAAATTGACAGAAAAACCACCTCATGCGAGCATATAAACTTTTTTTGCGATATATGGGACGTTTTGCGAAATTGACGTGTTTCCATTAAGGCATATTTTCAATTCACAATTTCAATTTGTGCAATTTGAATGGTAATGGAAACGCGGCTTATGCCACTGGGAACTGATGGCAATAGAAGAATTGAAAGCTGCCCGTGGGAAATGCGATGGAGTAAAGCACAAAAGGGGTAGAGGTGTGTGGATAAACATGGGCTGTGTTTCAAAATCGAGTGAGCTAACCTAGACAGCAAGTTTGGGGCAGTCAGCTGAGGTAATGACTTGTCATGCAGACAGCATGTTTGGATATCATGCAGAATTTTTGGGCATCAAAGCCAGACAGCACTTTTAAGAACCACTAAGGAAACACTAGAAAACACCCAAGTACCAATGCATGTGTTGTCCAGAAACACCGTCTAGGTAAGCAGCTGATTTGGTTTTGAGCCAAGGCTTTTGTCTGTCACTGCTCCACAGCTCCTGCATGCAACAACACATGGCGTCATCTCAAGGTCACTGCCAGCGTGTCCCCCGCTTCAGGGTAGAAAGGTTAATCTGTAGTTAAGATGGAGCCAAAATAGGACAGAGCAGGGGTGCGGTGCAGAGATATGAGACCAAAAGAATAGATGTGTGAGAGAGAGAGAGATATCAGTAGCGTGAGTGACACTGCGACCGCTTCGCATCATCAATTAGCCGAGCTGAAGTAGCACAGAACAGGAGCGAGCGCGAAGTGGCGTGCCTCACAGGGAGAAATAAATGACTGTGCCCTTATTGAGCGCAGCAAGGCATATAGCATTTCAGGCCAGTAATGTCATTGTGCCTTTGTACCAGCGTTATTGATGAAGTCTGTCTCAAAGAAAATAATCCCTCGGCACGCCACCATTTGAGACTTCTCATTCCGTCTGAAAGATCAATGTAAGCGATCTTCGGGACGGAAAATGCGCTGGGAGAACAAAACGCAGTGAGCGTGAGTGCGGGCTGGGGTGTGGAGAGTGTGGCCACGGTGGAGCGCTGCAGCATAGAGAAGGTGAGATCAAAGCGGAGCGCTGCTTCACTGGAGCGCAGCACTGGGAGACTAGAGCACAGCAGTCTCACCTGCTGCAAAACCTCCCTCTCTCTACATCTGCTGCACCTCACCCCTTCGCTCGGCTAATGCCCTCTCCTGCACACGCAGACCTGCTGAAGAATATCAATCAGCCTTGCGCCCCAATTTATAGCAGCTCTTTCTTTTAAATGTAGCGTTGCAATTCCCCAGATACTGTGCCTGGTTATATGCGCACGTACAGGCTTGTTTCTTGTTGCCACCGAGGCTGTATCTGTCGTTCTCGGCGCCTAAGAATTGAGAGATGTTGTGCGCCATCAGCAGTCGGCATTTATGTTTCTTAAGTCCACCACAAAGCAGCTTAAAGCCTATCGTGCTGGTGCAAACATGCACTTCAATCTTATTTAGGTTTTATTCGGGCTCTCGGAGAGGAGCTTTAGAGCTGATTTACCTGCATCCTCAAAAACACACACACACCCCGCGTCTTTCGCCTAGTATCACATACTCTAATGCACAGGCAAAAATCGATCACAGGGAGAGGGCTCTCACCATGCCATTCCCAGCACCCTCTCTGAACAGCTCTTATTTCAGACCCCTGAGGTGTGATGCCTTGGGCACCGCTGGCACAGATGAAATGGGCACCAGGCACCTCACTGCAGGGAGGGCAGGTTTGCTTTTTCGCTCCCCTAAGCGTCACCATGCCAACGGTGGCAGGTTTCAGGATTTAAAGGGCACTCTCTGCAGCCTCTTAATAGAGGAAGCAGCAAAATAACTCAATGTATTCGGGGGGGGAAAGCGTTGAGTGCAATTCGAAGCTAATTGGAGGATTTGTGTCTTCTGCGCAAGTCATTCAAAAGTATCACTTGCTTCCGCAGTCAGGCGCAGTCATTATCACATTGTTGATATTATGACTCATGATTTTTGAATGACGAGGTTTCGGTAAAAAGGCAGTCATGTGGAACATCGCCACATCTGAAAAGGTCTTACGTAATCCTTTTATCATATAATATCTATAAGCAGCCATATCTATTTTCAGTGACTACTGACACAAATTGGGTATACAGTAAACTCTTTAAAACATGTACAATTTAAATACAATTTAAAACCGATTTGTGTGAAGTGTTGTCCTGCAAAATAGAAACAGCAAATGTGTACTATATGGTGTAGATGGAAATGCTTAATGCAAAGGTAAATTGTTGAAAATTGTACATGGGATATTTTAACTAAATTGGAAAATACATGAAGCTGATTTAAGAAAAGCTATAATAGTGTACTTTAGTATAGGGACTAATTCTCACTATAGTTGCTTATTAGTATGCCTATTATTACCATATTGGCTGTTTATTAGTAGGCTACTCATAAAGCACATATTCTGCATGACCATATTCTACATCCAACTACCATGCTAACTATTAATAAGCAGCAAATTGGAGTTTATTGACGCAAAAGTCATAGTTAACGGATTGTTAATTGCGCGAATTGAACCTTAAAATAAAGTGTGACCAGATATGCTTATTTACTCTAATTTTCAAGGTAAATTGGTGAGCAAAACAACAACACTTGAAATACCGTGAAGAAGAACAGAATGTTCTAGACATTCCAGGTGTCTATTGCGGCTAATGCCTTTCACCCTTTATTTTCCGGAGACCCCTGTTTCTCTGTATGGTTCTGTTCTTTCAAAGGTCAGTAAAAAGCCGCAGTGATGTCAATCAAAATGACATCTCTGAGAGATAGGCCTCACGCCTGGCCAAGACAGACAGTCCAGTTGAAAGCCTCCGATCTGATTAGCATCTTTCAGTCCACTGTGAAGCATACAAAGCCATATGAGCCATATTTGTTGAATATTTTTAACCCCAAATTGTCTCTAGAACATGCAATTTGCCTTTGGATTCAAGCTGTAATGTTCTTACTAAATGAACACATCTAACTTGTGTATGTGAGTGCAGTTCTTTCAGGAAACAGATTAAATTTGGTCCTCAAATTCAGTTCATGTCCTTAACGGACTGCACTGAAATTGAATCGACCCCCTACCCTGACCTTCACTCCCACCTCCTTTCCTTCTTCCTTGGCATCTTCTTTCCTGACTCAATGTTTGCTTTGGTTGAAAGCTCCTTATGTGCAGATTGTCTTTCTTGCGCCTTGTGCCCCTCAATCTCATAACTAAGCTGTTTTATGAAAGATTCGGAAAATGTCAGAGAGCTGGTTTATTGGTTTATTATTTCTCAAATCCATCAGTGTGAGAGTATTCCTTCACCTTTTTTCTAAAGCAGGGTATTTGTATTAATACAGATCTTGACTGCATGAAGCCTTCATGGAATCCTCCAAATCAAATTAGAACGTCATAAGTGACTGTAGTGGACATAAACAAATGCTAAAAGAATAGAACTAAAAAGAGTACTTTTCAGTACTAAATAATAAATTAGAGTTACAAATGATATTTCTTTCAGATATTTTCACTTCTTTCATATATTTCAGAAATTTTAGACATTTTTGAGAGACCCTTCCACATTCCCTGCATAATCCATAGGAAACGCATAATTGAGACATGATTGCCCAATGCTCAATCTGAGAGCGACAGTGAAACCTGCCTCCAGAGGCGATGTAATCAAGGAAAGGTTATTGACTGCATTTGAGATAAACACACATGCAGTCATAACATATTCTGTTTATACATGCAGTCACTCTACTTTTAATGAATGATTGCATTTTGTAGTGAAAAATCTCATGGGGAATTCTGCCTTAAAGTACGTAGAAGCTCATTGAGCTCACAGCTGGCTTAAACATATTCCTCCACAGTCTCTGTTCCTGAATCAACAAGCCTCAAAAATACAGCATGAAGAAGAAACACGGCAAACAGCGCCTATGAATCATGAAACAGGAATAGAATCTTACCAACATATCTTTTTTGAAGTTGGCATCCATTCACACTTACTTTGTAGCACTACAGAAAACTAAGTTAGAGAAATATAGCCATAGATTTGGACTCTTTTTGGATATGGGCCAGTCCATGCTGCTACAGTCATGGTTAGTTCTACAGTAAGAGTATCTTTGTCATTATTGGGGACCCCAGGAGACAAATTCTGCCCTCTCAGCAGACCTAGAAAACTTACTGTACCTTACTTACTTAGACCATGCTCTCAACAGATCTGTGGCTGTGTCAGCAACACAGCCACACACAAGTCTTTAATCAGCTGCACACAGTGGATGTCATGCAGTATGTTCAAGCAAGATGATCTGAATGCCAATGATTATGCCACAAAATGCCACAAAAAAAATCTTTGTGTGGGAACAAATTTAATGTTTAACTTATATTAATGCAGTTGCAATAATATGAAGAAGGGAAAGCAGGATCAATCACGTCACTTGCTCACTCTGGCCAGCTTGTACATTCCACCACATACTGTATGCATTTTTAAAGGCTTAAAGCATAGATCCCAAGTGGTCCTATTTGGGTCACTGTGTAAACAAGCAGAGCAGCAAACAAGCCCAACTGAAGCAGTAGTGGATGGTGGGGCCTCTCGGGAGGCTGCTAAGCGGGGAGCGCGTTGCTCTTGGGCCTGATGGCTTCAGACAGTGCGCTAGTGAGATGAATAATGTGTGTGTCTGATGGGACTGGGCGGCCATCCCTCGACAGGCCTACAGCACTGGAGTGGAGAAATAGAACAGCCTGCATCTATGCCTACAAAACACACACTTGCTACTTTGAACTCACTGCTGAGAGAAAATAATATTACCAGAAAATCGCAATGCCAACTGTATCAAATTACTGGGCAAGATATATGCAAATAGCGCAGATCGAAAACAAAGTAACACCAATAATAGAATCCTTTTATTGCACATGCACAATATTGAATATAATGCTGGTTTATTTTAATATAACACTTCATGAACCAATAATAAAATGCTTTGTTTGTTTGTATACATGGTCCTCATAGACACATCTTTTAAAACCATTGTGTGTTTAAGAAAATTAATATAATATATATATATATAATATAATAGTAATAATAAGGTCATACTTTATTTTAAGGTCCAATTTTCGCTATTAACAAACAATTAACTATGAATTTTGCCTCAATAAACTCCTAATTTACTGCTTATTAAGAGTTAGTAAGGTAGGTGTTAAGTTTAGGTGTTTAGGGATGTAGAATATGGTCATGCAGAATATGTGCTTTATAAGTATGTAAACAGCCAATATGTTAATAATAGGCATGATAATAAGCAACTAGGTAATAATTAGAATTGGTCCCTATAGTGTAACCTAATAATAATACTGTAGCTGCACCTATCATAGGTATTTACCACAGTGGATGTTACCACTAAAACGTACACTAGATAGACTCAGATTCCTAGATTCAATAAAATATAACAATGAATGATTGCAGCTGCAGTAAGGGAGAGTAAAATGTTATAGTCTCATTGAGAGATATATGATTTGATTTTATGAATGACAGAGTGTGTGTATATTCTAATATGATTTGTTTTAGGACAAACACAGCAATGAATTCAAATTAATTGAATGAGAGAATGATCACGGATAAGAAAAATAAGCCACTAAGCACAGCCTCTCTCTTTCTATTTTTTTCTCTCTCTTTCCAAAGAGCCCCCTAGCCGAAGTCATGCAGTCCTTCAGAGAGCGGAGTGGTTTCCATGGCAACCAGCACTGCTACCAGCAGGAACCCCAAGAATTATCGCGCCTTGAGAGTTATAGACATCATCACAGCCAGTCCAGACAGGGCTATGAGCCACACTCTCTAGCTGCTGCAGGGATGTCAACAGCGGGAGCAGGTTCTAAAGACTGTTATGGACAGCAGACCTATCCCATCTACACCAGCACCAGTGGTACTCAGACTAAAAAACCTTATAGAGGAGCCAAAACTCCAAACCAGCATCTGCAGGCTGGCTACACCAATCACATGGGCACTGGATACACAGCCCAGTACATAAGTGAAGGTCACTTGCAGCAAAAATGGGATGAGTCACCTCAGATGACCCAGTTTGAGCAGGACATGGTGGGACGGCTGGAATCTGGGGTCAGTGTGTCATCCCAGTACCTAGAGCAGAACATGCTAGCTATCTCTCAAAGTCAGTGCCATCTACCTTCACAGTCCTCTGCCCCAACCTATACAAGTCCCCATCAACAGGGCCTCCCACCCAATCCAGCACCATCTCCTTTAATGTATCCACAGGGTCACCTCAATTTCCCCCAGCACTCGCAACACCCATCTTCATCTTCGTCATCTTATATGGAGAAATGTAATGCAATGCCGCATGGCTACAAAGGCTATGGTATACCACCTAATGCTCAGTATGGAAGACAACTCGGCAATCACAGCAGTCTAAAGCAGAGTGGATACAGACCTCAGAATAATTACGGTTATCAGCAAACTCCATCAAGGTCTGGATTTGAACAGGGTTCCCTGCAAGGAATGTCTGGTACACAAGAGAACCTTCAGAAATTCCAGCACTATAATCAGCCCCAGCAAAACTACTGCATAACAGATATTTCTGTTAGGTCACCAGAACAATACTATCAGACCTGCAGTCCAAGCTCTAATCATTCACCTGCAAGGTCTGTGGGAAGATCTCCCTCATACAATTCCACACCTTCCCCCTTAATGCCAAACCCTGATTCATTCCAGTATGGCCAACCTCCCATCAACCCCGGGACTTCATCATCCACAGGTCTGCAAGACCAAAATATGCTGATGCCTCCTCATACTCATTCATCACCCAGTGTGAACCACCAGTCCCAGAGCTATTCTGGCTCCATGAAAGAACGATTTTCGGAAAAGCTCTTGTCAAACCCCAGTTTGTGGAGCCTCAATGCCCTGACGTCTCAGGTTGAAAACATCTCCAACAATGTCCAGCAGATGCTGCTTTCTGAGGCCCTTATGGCTAGCAAAAAGACCAGCAAGCGAAATCATCCAAAAAAGGGAGAAGACTATAGAGGTCAGTTAAAGGGTATGGAAGAGTCATCTTGTCCTGATAACCAACATGGTCCTCCTCCATCCGATGCTTACACCATTTCCAGGTCCATGACAGCAGAACTGCAGGAGGGAGGATACTCTAGCAGCACTGAGGACCAGATGGACAGGAGCTACTACTATTTTGGTCAGGAAAAAGGTCAAGCACAAACCCAGACACACTCACGTCTCAGCCTTGACGCGGTGTCTACTTGCTCCTTAAACTCAGCTGACGATGTATCCGTTAGATCAGGTGACTCAGTTCGAAGTCTCCAGAGTGTAGCATCTGAGGATAATCTCAACTGTGACCCAAGAGTACAGAGAGTACTGACTGCAGAAGAGCCCAACAGCTCTCTCCGTTGCATTAGAGATGAGAGGTCTCCTATCAGTGTAACAGCTCCAAGTCCTATGAAACAAGAGAGTAATTCACCACCAGACATAAAGCGTTCAGAGAGCACTCTAAAGGAGAACTTTGAGGAGTCAGCATGGACTGAGAGGATGGCTGATGAGGAGGAAATTGGACAAAGAAAGCTGTCTGCAGAGCATGAGTGCAAAGGAGAGGTTGCGGAAAAGCAAGAGAAGTGGCTGGAGGATGAGAAAAGTCCTTCTCTTTTTCATAAAATAAATAAAGCGGTATTAGAGGAATGTTACTCATATGACACAGAAGAAAATATCTAC